>PNEQ01003278.1:44702-57790 GCA_003012365.1 Medauroidea extradentata
TCTGCACGGTCAACAGTGCAAAGTCCCAGACTGATTACTTATATACTAACACGTGTCCTTCACTTGCTTGCTCACCGCACCATTCTCCTTATGTGGTAGGCCGGGCACACTACCGTCAGGCGACCCCTCTCACACATCAACATTATTATAACTAGCAACCACGAAACCTCCCAGGATACTATTAGGCCTATGCTGACGCCGGTACTAGCAAAAAAAAAGATTCTACAATCAAAGTTAGTAACCAAATTTGGAAATTAATAGGGTAGGTAGGCCAAGTACCTTACATTTTACAAGTTCTTGATTTTACTAACAAGCATTTTTACGATGTCATTCTCAGGCATTGTGAGGCCCAACCCCCCATTTTACGATACCTCTATTTTACGAGATAGCAATTTTAGGAGGTCACAATCTGGCACTATGAGCCCTTGTTAAATCGGGGTTCTACTATGTCTTGACATTACCACTCAAGGTATACTGTAGTTAGTCTATGGTATTTCAGCAGTGCCTGCCTATGGCTCAGATGACTTCTTCACAAACATACTTGGCTTACTGGAAAACTGCTGTATATCGAAATAAATATTTTTCAATGGAAAACATTTACAGAATATCTTTCAGAACTGCCAATCATCTTAATATATAAAATGAAATGTCCTGACACACTCACTCACTCACTCATCAATGCACAGCCCAAACCGCTGGACCTAGAACCATGACATTTTGAGGGAAGCTTCCCCTTGCCCTGTAAGCACCCACTAAGAATGGATTAAAAAAAATTTGATGATTAAGTGTGTGAAAAGCTGTGAAATGTGTTCTCAAAGAATCCCTGATATCTCATTAACCGGGAAAGCTATCATAATTTTTATAACTTCATAATATTGCCCAAAGAAATGCATATTTGCGCATTTTTCAATTTTGCGAAATTGGAAAATTAAAGGGGTGAAAAGCCGCAAAATGTGTTTTTCTTTAATCTGTGATTTCTCCTAAATTATTTCAGATAGTGAGGTGATTTTTGCTTTAAAATGATGCTTAAGTAAATTTCTAAAAATTTTTTTTAGAATTTTTTGAAATTCATCCTTGAAAGCTCTTTTATAAAAATAAAATGTGTTTTTAATTAATCCCACTTATCTCCTAAACCAGTGTAATTATTGAAATGGTTTTTGCTCAAAAATAATTCTTATGTTAAAAATAAAGTACTTTCAGGATTTTTGGAAATTTGTCCTTGAAACTCTGTTAAAAAAATATAATGGGTTTTCAAATAATCATCTATCACTTATGCCCGTTGCGATATTGAGATGATTTTTTGATAAGAATGAAGCTTATGTAAATATCTGCAAATCAAATTCAGAATTTTATGAAATTCAAAACTTAAGGATGCGAAAAGCAGTAAAATGTTAGTCTCCCGAAAAAAGAGAGTGATCACGGAGAAGTAATTCAACAGTTGTTTCTTTTTGCCTACCTACTCATAAATAAAACCTCTTTGGACTGTAGCCTGTATATACGAAAGAATCAATTATCACGGCTTGCTTTTAAGCATTCACTCCGGTATTGTATAAAGTTTGGGGTGTGGGAGTGGTGGGGTTACGGGTTTGTATCCTGTGCAAGACTTTGCGATGGGAATTACTATGACATCATACGAGCATATTGCGCGCGCTCTTTACACTGAGCTAAGACAAGTTATAGTTCACTGTTATTGAGTACGCTAGCTGTTAAATACCTTCATCACATATTTTATCAGAGTTACTGTTTACATTACATAATGTCATGCGGGCGACGCTGCAGTCGGCCGGCTAGTTAGGATGTATACATGAGCTGACTACGATTTGTGGTGCGCCTTGACTCACTACCACACATCCACATTGTCTCAGGGGTTCATAAAACATAGTCTTATGAGCAGTGTGGGTTCTTACAACATAACAATGAGGCAAGAAGAAAAGATAGTGAAACTCTGTTTAATTTGGAGTTTATTCAAATTTTAGACATAGTGACGAAATTGCACGACTGGAACTGACTGGGGACAGCCTTGAATGAGCTGAACCAAACGCCAAACTTTACATTTACGTTGTAGCAAACTAAATGACGATCACCGTGAAAGAAAACATACTGTATCTCAGTTAGGTCTTCAATGCCAAACTCAGTGAAAAATCAAATAAGAAAAATTTGGTCAAACTACTATTGTTCTAGCACGTCACGCTCCTGGCACTTAGCCAAAAGCACTATGTCCATTTTCTCTCCGTCTCGCCAACACCGCTGAACATCTGTCTCTGCTAATTTCTCAGCAACTAGTACAACTAATTTCTTGGGCAAGCTATCAGCATCAGTGGTGCTGCACCTGGGCCATGACAGGAATCAACTTAAAAATATTATGTTATTAGCAATTTTTACATGAACTTTATAAGTGGTAATAGTCATAATAAATTTCAGGTAGTAACAGTTTAGGTTTCATGCTACTATAATTTTATATGTTTATACAGTATTAAGTAATGATTATGTTATTAAGTGAAGGAAAACATTAAATTGAAAATTTGTGTGGCTAGTCAGCAGCAGTTTGTTATTCCATTGGTTACAATCAAATATGACGCTAATTACTTAACGGTAATCTTTATAGGCTAAAATACAGTAACAAGTATTCCTGGAAAGTATAACTTTAGCTTGGTTTTCTGTCATTCTTGCTCTCCAAGCTTTAACAATGAATATAAAAAACATTAAGTATAATTTGTAAACATATAAAATTAAATAAAGGCCAATTAGAATTGTCTACAGTTGTAAATCAAGCATATTGGCATTGTATTAAGAAAACTGCTCTACTCACTGTCAGAATCAGAAATGATTTTTAAATTACCAAATTAAATGTTTCCTATTGTATATAAAAACTAGTTCATAGTTGCTGAACATTGCGTACTTTAAACTTAGTAAATATTCACTGGCCTGCGTAGTCTTAGAAAATAAATTACAATTACAAGTTGTATGGGACATTTTGTATGGTTGGGTTGGTCCTGTAGTTTTGCCACACAACGTGTCAGTTTCTGGAGTAATTAATAGAGCCTCTCTTTTTTTTTTGTTACAAGTCATGCTGTTAGTCACACCTCAGAGTGTATTCTCATATGGAAGCATGGGACATTAAGGTGTGGCTGCAACTGTGAACTGTTGTGTATGTAGGAAACCACCGCTACTGGAGGACCAGTTCTGCTGTGCAGCGAGCGTACTGCACCGCTACTCCTGCAAGGTGCCTAGGGAGACGAGGAAGTTCTACGAGTGCGCCCAGCAGTACCTGCTGACTGGTCGCTCCCTGGCAGACATATGTGACCACAACGCTGCGGTGGCACGCTCTCAGGGCAGGAACCAGGTGTGACATCCTCCGCACTTACTCCTCTCAGTTATAGCTCACAGGGAAACATGCACAGTAGAACCTTCATTCCATTTTCCCCTCAGATACATACATTTTTCTGTTTCTTGTTAGTTTCCTGTCGTAGTAATTACATTTCTGCCATTTATACAGCAGTTGTTTCTGCTTCGACAGATTTACACTTACATACATTTTGCTATGAAACTTAGAACGTTTTGCCCTCCACTTACTAATTTAAGGGGATTGTTAGTAACAGTGTCAGTAATAAACACAATCTGTACACAAATTTTATCACCTAAGACCTCAGTGAAACCCTTTATTGTTCCCCGTGATGAAATGTCTCCATAAGTGCTAACTTTGTGTAAATAAAGTGTACTTTATGCAGTTAGATCATGGTGTGACATTTTATCTCCAGTAAACACCTTCAAAGTACTGAACTGTAATGATGTTAATGAATAATCAGGTATGGGCACTCCACCTTCTTCCACAGAATAAAAGCAGTAACCTGGCAAGAAAAATTTACTTAACCTCTATGTAGGTTACATTTTGATTGTACAAATTTCTGAATTTCACGAACAAACACAAAATGAGCAAACCCGAAAGAAACTAAGACACTTATAAAACTGAATTTAAATTTAGGTTAGTGCACTCCAAGGAGAGAACCAGTCCAAATGGCAAAATAATTAAAAGTCCGCATCCTGCCAGAAAAATACAGTAAACCCTCAATCTAACGACACCGCACGGTGCCAGGTAATTGTATTGTTAAATTGCCGATGTCGTTAGTCCCAAGGTAAATAATTTAGCACCCCCATTTTTTTTTTTTTAATTTTAAAGTTTTTTTTTTATTCTTAACTTAGCACAGAGCAATTACTGACTTAAAATAAACACATTTTTGTATAAATTATATTTAGTATAATATAAAGGTGTCTTTCAATTTAAATTGTGCACCATAATCCCCCGAGTGCTGTTAGTCACGGCACGTGCGGCCACGAGGCGCGCTACATTTATTTGTGTAGGATGAGGGAGGGGAGAGTAGACGGCTGGCTTTGGCTTGTCTCCCTCTCCATGTCAGCTCATGGTGTGCGCATCATTCATCTTGCTTGCATGGCGCGAAGCTCACACAGACCATAACACGACGACTCTTATTGTTTACGGGATCCAGGCGATGATTAAAAACCTTTCAGTAAATGCATAGAGTCTATTTTAATTTTTGACTACGCATGAATTGTTACAACTTGTCGCCATTATACGATTTTAAGCGATATTAATAAAAGTGCTTATTAAAAAGTTTTTTTTTTAAACCACTACGCTTATTATAAACGCGAATCTGGAGCCACTCAAAAGGGCTAAAAATAAACTTTTCAAGGGCCTGCCACTATAAAATGACTGAATTACTCCTCCCTTTGTCTTAGGCCTATAGGAAAAATAGTAAAACTATGCACAACGCACTGTTCTGCTCTGCGAATAGAGACAAAGTGGCTCTTGATACGTTGGTTGCAGTTCTTATCGCTGCCTTGTTGAGCAAGACTAATCAAAAAATCAGCCCACATATAGCATATGGGACTAGTAGACAGTTTTTACCCTGCAGCCATGTGCCTCACATGCCGAGTGATCAATAACACAGCAGAAGTTGTCAAGGTCAAGGCGAGCTCAATTCTAATGCGCACAACCTAATGTGAAGCAAGAGAAAAAAAGAGAGACAATGCCAGATAGTTTTTTTTTTGCCTCTTTTACGGACTGAGTGTCATGCTGGTCCTTTTTTTTTTCTTTGCTGTAATGAGGAGAAAAAATGTTTCGTTTTTCATCCCCCAACCCCCTTGACTTTCACTAGACATGGAAAAAAAGACGATGGCTGGTGGGAGAGTGTGGGAAAGAAGAGAAAACCATGTGGCTATACTTTGTGGCCAGACAGGCTGCTATTGAATGTAATTTATCATAGTCGGCATCGATTGTTGATGCTCTCACAACCTGGCTTGTGGGGGAGGGGGAGTGAATGGCTATTGGCTGGCGTGGACAGTCAGGAAGGGTGTTATCTATTTTTAGCTGTGTGTTTCTTACAGCACAGCACTTTCTAAGCAAAATACAATGTGTACGAGCAACAAGTCACACGATACAATACCGTTGCTATGCGCACGTCAGGTAGCTAACTGCGTAGCACAGATGAGACATGTTGAAGTGAGAGAGGGAAGTGCAGAGAGGAGGGCGTGAAGAAGTGAGGAGGAGGAGGAGACAGGCAGCGTTAGTCATTACGTCTAACATATGTTGGTGTTGCGCGGGTGACCTAACTCACCCGGCGCGCTTCAACTATATTCCATCCAAAGTTATTAAAATTTTTTTAATAGTATTTTTTTGTTGCACAGCTGCATATCACTTATTATATCTATGATATGTTATTGTTTAATGTATGCAAAATTGTTTTTAAATAACGTTGTACTGTGATCTAGTGCACTTTGCTTAGCTTTGATCAATTTTGAAAATATTAATTTTTCCACGGTTACTGGACATTATGTCGTTATATTGCCGATGTCGTTAGGTCCGATGTCGTTAGATCGGGAGTGTACTGTACAACGAAATTACCATCACGACCACAAAACTTTAACGCCGACTCAACAAAAGGTTTCAATAGTACAGAATCACTCAAATCTGTTAATCCTCCATATTCTAGTCTCTCAGAGCTTGTGCCTCCCTATTGGCATGATCGCCCCCATCTTGTTGCCTGCCCCTCAGTTGCCTCAAACAATACATCCGGCTACTTCAGCCACCACAACATAAGTAACAACTAACGAAGCACTTCCGTCTACCACAGCAGACACAACAAGAGTCACATAAAACACGTCAGAGTACCTCTGCCGACACTACCAGAGTAACATAATGGCGGACCTTATCAAGCCAAGCTGGCTCTCACCCTGCAGCTTCCCCAGCGGCCGCCGGCCACCCAACTCACCACGCAAAAATATACATTACTGAAAACTAAAACTATATAATGTATAAAGAATAATTAGAATCCTTACTTCAAAAGCAACCTCTCAAATGAAAATATTGCTTTCAAAACATAGTTACACTTTAAATTACAACATAAACTTTAATAATTTTTAACTGCATATTTTTTGATTGGTCCGCGCCGGGCTGCACAAAACATCACTGTTTCTCTTGCACACTCAACTTGCGGCCGCACACGTGCGCTCCAGTGAAAAGTAATAGTAAATATGGTTGAAATCTAAATTTAGCTATTCCAGGAACTGGGTAAGCACACCTGTGCCGAAACACTCAACTTGCCAACAATGCACGCAGCCTGAAGTCAAATACAATTACTGTTCAAATCTAAACTGCTGTAAATTGTGATCTTAAATTAAAATTAAAACACAAAGTGGCCTCAACCAAAACAAACCAAATTAAATATAAAATAGAATAATTGATAACTGACACAGGTAAAGACCAACCATTACCTTTCAAACTTCTGTCAACAGTGCATGAAGATAATTTATTAGATAATAGCAAATTCAATAAATTACAGAAAAGGAAATAAACAAAATAAAAATAACAACAAAGGAAATAGTTGCGGCCTAAGTGGGTGGGTAGACCACCTGACAGTACGTATTTACAGTTTTTAATTTAGTTTGTATTTTACTATGTTGCAATCCACATGCCCATTTGCAAAAAAAAAAAAATTAATTCAGATGCACTTTATAAGTCTCAGATTTACTCTTCAGATTGTCAGTTGTAATTTGTAGCTACTTGTGCATTCCCGAGGAAAATTCAGTAGTTTTGAAATCACTGTGTTACATGCTACTAAACTTGAAAGGGATCGATAGTGTAAAACAGTTCTCACATTTACACTTTTAAAAAATTTTTAATGTATGTGGTTTGTTTTTTACAAAACTATAATTGATTTAAAACTTTATGCAAATAATAATAATAATTTATTATATTTGCATATTTAATAACCATGTTTTGAACTACAGTATGCACTGTACTTCACTATCACAAACATTCCTCAGGCGTGCAAGTATGTATTCAGACATGTGTTGTTATTCCCACTTCAAATATTTAGCTATTGTATTAACACAGGAAGTGATTAATGCAGTACTGTGCTTCAAGTAGCTAGAAAATTAAAATTAAAAACGTAAACTGCTACAGGATTAGTGCTCTGGCAAATATGTGAACGTGATTAGGTATTTTTTATTATTCTGTCGAATGTAGTTATGGATTGGAAGTTGTACTAAAGTGAATGTGGAAAGGAAAAATAAACCTATTCATTTGTGTAGAAAACAATTTCATTTCATTTTTATAGTGTTAGTTTCTTTATTTTTTTAAGTTATGGGTGGCGGTGGTGAAAATGGGAGGGGGGAAATTCTCTGTTCATGGAAAGTGCACATTGCATAATTTTTTTCCTAAACAAGTTTTTCTTCTGAGAAAGTCCATGTCAAATATGTATCGACTGTTAATTTAATAAAGGGTGGTAATGTTAGTAAATAATAATAGAATACTCTCACAACATTTACAGCAATTTCTGCATACAGACTTAACAAGAACATAGCTTTAACAGAGTAGTAATGTTCAAGCATGCTTGTTTTATGTATAGAGGATTTAGTGAATGTAGACTTCGTGTTTGTTGCTTGAGACAGGTGAGCCTAGTGTGGGGCATCATTAAGACTCTGTACAACAGCAGTAAGAGCTGCAGCGACTACGCCCAGCAACAGACGCCCTCCCGCGACAGTGACTCCGTGCCAGACCACGGTGTGGTGCCCACCTCCGCAGATGCTGACCAACGCTCCCTGCTGGGTGGTGGGGACAACACGAGCGCGGGGGAGGACGACACGGAGACTGACGACACCCCGGATCAGCGGCTGGTGCTGGGGGGCTCTATGTCGCTGTCTGGACTGCAGGGTGACTTCATGTTCGGGGATGGGGAGCTGGACCCGCTGGGTGTAGGGTGCGACCTGCTGGGCGGGGCCATGCTGGGGTACGGTATCGGCAATGGTGTGCTGGAGGTGCAGGAGCCGGACTGGACCTTGCCTGTCGAGGCATTCCCCCTGCGGCATGAGATACAGGACCAGTCTCCGCCCCCGGAGCAGTTTCCCAACCAGGGTTCTCCAGACCTCAACGACCATGGTAGTGTCATATTTCATACGTGCTTGTATCTCACTTGGTTCATACACAGGCAACCTATGTCTAAATGTAATTCTTTAGCTTGGCAACCATTAGTTAAAATTTTGAAGGAAAGGGCAACATAGTTCCATTATTTTGGCTACTTTTGTGTGTGACAAATGCCTAGAAATAATAAGCTAATAAAACACTGTCATTTTTACCAGTGACATATCTTTAGTAAAGATGCAAAACCTTGAATGTCTTAACTGGTAAGTTGATGGAATGAGGGAGAAAAAGTATGTCGAAAATAATTCTGTCAAAAAAATTTTTTACAGTTTGTAGTTTTATAACAATTCAGTAGAACACAGTGCTGTCAGAAATACTATTTTGTTAGTATTACTGAACATATGTTCCAAATTCTGTACTAACATTGGTATAAAGAAAGTGACATACATAGTAGGTTTTGCTTCTTCACTGACAATACAGTGAAAGTCCGTTGCAACATAAATTTATAATGGCACAAAAAGTTTATGTTATAGCGAATTATCGTTATAAACAAAATTTTAAAAAAATTATATATTTATAGCATTATGTTATGTATTATTTGACTCTATGTCGTATTGCGGAAATTCACAGCAGAAATTATAGAAATGTACATAAAATTTACTACAATAACATTTTGGAGACATACCAACTTTCAACGGCAAAATTATTAGACGTGCGGTCGTGATGCAACGCGGCTAGCGGCCTTGACACACAGTGTTGGCGCGCGTGTGTGTTGCGCTACAAACTACACTAAACCCCCGATTTTACGAACCCTGGATTTTACAAAGGTAGCAATTTTACGAATATACTCTCCAGAACCGTCAAAACATCTCAAATATTTTTCCAAAAAAAAAGTTCAAGCTGTTGAAAAATGTGGCGGCGCACATCGGAGAACAACGTTTGGCCGGTGAGCACTGCTATGTACGTTACACAGTTCGTCTGCCCCTCATTTCTTTATAATAAAGCGAAATTTTACTCTTCGTAGATAACAAGACCGTGACGGCTAGAGTTACATGCTTGTCTCACGGCCGGCAAATCATCACCCTCCCCCACATGTCTTCCCGAACATCAGCGTGGGAAACAACTTGCAACGCGTTTCCCGGGAAATGTCAATCTATATCCTCACCCCCTTGGCGGAAAAATATCTTGCAGCCTTCCAACCTGAATTCCTCCCCTTCCGTAGCCATTATAAGCTCACTTTCACACGTATACTAATGCTGGTAAAGATAATCGCTATTACCTGTGCACAACAGGATTGTTCATTCCCCGCCTCTATCCGCACCCAATGACTGAAAATGACACTCACATGTCTTGTATGTATATTTTTTGAGTTTTGGGAGTTTTTCGTAGTAGTTTACTAAATTTTCCTGGTGAAGTGAGAAACTTCTTGTATTGCAATTTCCTGCCTTTATCTGCTTAGAGAATTGCGCCGTAGCGAAGTGTGTGTGACTGCAAGGTAAGTGAAAGCAAGACAAAACAAAAGATGGGGACACATTGTCAGCACTACACATCAGCAAGGCGAGAGTTTGGAAAGTAAACACAAATGGGCAATAGGTAAGAATGGAATAAGTGACTTAGTTTTGACTCGTTGGTGGCACCGTTTTTGCATTAACTCGACTCTTGCTTTACACACACAATATCTGGGCATGCCAGCATTAAAAGGGCACAAGTACCAAACATAGTACAGTACAAAGGCTTGTCTTTAAACTTCACTTGATTTTTTTTTTTTATTCATTATTTTCGTGTTTCAAAGGATAGTACACCAGCCTCATGGCTTCAAAACAAGTTATGCTCGCAACGGGGCCCCGTGCCATTGCCAAGTCGCACGTGCGACAGCTAGCATGTTTCGGAACTCTGTCATCATGCCGCCTTGTGAAGAAGTTGAGGAGGGGAAACAACCTTGCTTCCACCGTACACACTCAGATTGGTTGGCCATCACCGTTGCTTACGCTATTACGTCTTTCTACAACTTCCAAATCTGTGCGTTACGAGTTTTTTCTGTCGAAGTGCTCTGCCTGCTGAAAATTTTTGCAACTCCGCTGATGGCACAATTTTCGAAGCTCTTTGTCCTGGCCGATAGGCAACGCCCATTTTTGCCCCGTCCCTCACAACTCGCTTCCCTCCTTTCTTCACCCCTTCCCATGCTGACCCAGGATACCACTCCCTCTCCCTACAATTCATTCTTTCAACCAACACCATTCTCTTCTTCTTCCTATCCACCCAGGAGAAGTATAAGACTGCTGGCTTGCACATGCATGCCCTGGCGCTGTTAATTGTATGCATAGCTAATTCATTCAGTACTTTACACATTATTTTAAATAACAATTTTAAAAATAGGTATGTGTTCATGGCGCGGCCACTAATTGCGCTAGCGGCTCATTAACGTAATTTGTGCATATACAAACTCTTGTTCCTACACTGTAGGTAACAACACCTATCCACTTGACTGCTACACAGTAAGATCTTTGTTCAAGTTTCTGTGGTTTCGCTAAAGCTGACTGCTTTTAAATTATGCCAAGTTAATGATTATCAACTCGAGTTACCAACAGCTAGCAAGGCCACAGCTATGTAAAGGCCACTTTAGCAGAATGAGCAGTCGACAGTCTGATGGGCTAGCACGACTCACCGCGGGGCAAACTATACTCACTGTGGGGCCCCACCTTGTGCGGCGTTGTCAAGTCGTCCACATCTTGCTCAACGTTGCTTCATTTGATGAACACTGCGAAGTTTTTCTGCATTTTCTTAAGGAAATGCCGTATTTACGCGTGTATAACACCCCCATTTTTTTACTAAAAACCAATGTAAATAAATGAGGAGGCTGTTATACACGAGACAATTTGAATAAAAAAATTTTTGTACATAAAAGAAGTTGTTGTAGCCTACTACAATAACTCTAGAGAATGAACACTTATGAATAACGCGTTTAACAATCCCTTTAAAATACATTTTTTAAATAACAAAATTCAGTACATAACCCAAACACGGTACTCACGTCGTAAACAAATATGGCGGCCACCATGTTCACCTTCAGTCGTTTTTAATTTAGGCAATATTTATTTATTCCGATCCGCCATTGGAATTGGATAGTGAGCACTCACAGAACCGAAGTGAACAGAAATACTGGAAAACAATGAGTTATACTGCCTACATAATTACATTTGTGTTGATAAAATCACAACTCCCTCTCGCCACGCATTTGCATTGTGTACTGACGGTAAACTCTCTTGAAACTGTTTTTTTACAGTTTTCTTCTGCATATCACACGTCTTGTTATTCAAATGCTGCGGTGTCATTATTCCGGCCACATGTTTCGCAGCTTTCTGCCATACAAACAACACGTCGAGGTCGACGTCATCAGGGGGCTTATTCTGAGTTTCGTGGTTACGAAGCAATAGTCGGTATGAAGCAACTGTGCCGCGGCCTACTGAAAAAGTCGTTTCCCTTCCAGTCCACAAAATCCGTATTCAGAGTTTTAGTCGGCACGAGGGCCAGCGCGTTCGGGTATCTTCGGCTGTAACGACTTTTTCAAGCAGCGTGCCAAGATGGCAGGCACTGCAACATTCAGGTGTATATATATGACAGTTTTTCTTAATTTTAGGTGTTTTCATGAACTTATGCAAGTGTCAAATAATAGATAATATTAATGTTGATAACTTAAAAACATTTCCTCAGCTCAAACGGGTAATAATACGCAATTAAACGTTTTTTGTTTAAACACCAAAGCATTTTTTTTTTGTCTCTTTCATCGTGTAGCGGTAGCGGAGTGGTATAGCGCGCGTGTGTGTTTTTAGCTGTGGTAGGATTTGTGGTTCAAATCTCGATCGATTCTGTACTTTTTTTTTAGTTGTTTTATATGATGTGTTATAGCCGTATGTGATTTATTCTTTTGTAATAAATTGTTTATTTCATGTAGAATTTATGTTTGTTTAACTAATTTACTGTTATTATACAATCTGACAGAATGGAGTGGATTGCTAACAAACGTAAATATTTTTAGTACATAATAATTATAAAACCTGTACAAAAAGCGTCCTAGATAGTATATTTTTTATTGAGTTGACTAAATGTTCAAAGCTTAGTCTACAGTATTTACGTAGATGTGCATTTTCAGTTCGTATTTTAAATTTTTTTTAATTGTGGGAAAATAACAGTAATTATGTCCTAACTTCAGACATGTGCAAGTGTTTCCAATAGGCTCTATTGATCGGAGAAAAAAATATATATGCGTGTTTGTTTATTATTATTATTTCACGTAACGTATGCGTTTCTATATCATTCGTCTGATTTCGATTAAATTTTGGTGGGTTATGCGTGCACCCTCGAAGGTTACTGACAGAAAATTTTACATATCATGGAGGTAAGAATAGAATAACATGTTAACAGTTATTATAAAAGAAAGGGAGGGGAGTGGCGATGCACTGAACTAAGCGCAATAGTTATAAACAAAACTGGAGTTGAGACTAAAACTGCAGGATTGTAGTACTTCCATTCAATTAACAATTCAGTAAGCATAAACTAATAGCAGAGTAGAATCACAAGGTAGCTTGTCCTAAATGTCCCGTAGCATACTTAAAATGAAAAGATTGATTAGGTGTGTGTAGATCCAGAAGTT
>PNEQ01003279.1:0-13295 GCA_003012365.1 Medauroidea extradentata
TTACCACGATATAGCGTGCATGTGACGATATTGTACAGAAGGTAGACAAGTGCGTGAGGTTGGGTCCAGGGAGGCTGAGTGGCTCGAGGACTGTACAGAAGTGACCCAGGTGTGTCTAGACTTGAGGTAGGAATGTTACCACGATATAGCGTGCATGTGACGATATTGTACAGAAGGTAGACAAGTGCGTGAGGCTGGGTCCAGGGAGGCTGAGTGGCTCGAGGACAGTACAGAAGTGACTCAGGTGTGTCTAGACTTGAGGTAGGAATGTTACCACGATATAGCACGCATGTGACGATATTGTACAGAAGGTAGAGAAGTGTGTGAGGCTGGGTCCAGGGAGGCTGAGTGGCTCGAGGACAGTACAGAAGTGACCCAGGGCGGGCGGGTGCGCGACGAGGGTGCGCGGTGGGCAACACCCAGCGCGCCGGTCGATAGAGGGCGCCCGCCTCAGTTCGTGTCGGTCCGCCGAGCCGCGAGCACGTACCTAGTGTCGCGACGCCTGGCGGCCGCCGCCCCAGCAACCCCCGCGTGCCGCTGCCCCCTGGCCACAATGACGCCGGCGCCCCGGCGCGACGCGACGTGCGAGGTGGGGCGACACCCAGCCCGAGTGTGTGCGGGAGTGTGAGCTGCCTCGTCAGACGATAGAGAGAGTGTTGTTGAGAGTGCGCGGACCCAGAGAGAGATATAGAGAGAGGGATGTAGGCGTGATCCGCGGGAGGAAGACCCACGTCGGCCGCCTGTGAGATGGCGGGGGCGCCCCTCCTGGTGGCGCTGCTTGTGGTCGCCGTCGTCGCCAGGGAGACAGGTAGGGGGACAAGAACCCCCCTCCACCACTCTCACAATCCTGCCTCGTGGCTAGAGTCCGTGATCTTTCGCGAGGAAGAATGATGTGTGTTCCAACCATCGTACCAGTGGTTCGTGTGCTTGCAACCTTGTGTTTACAATCACCGACAAGTTATCTACCGGAGACATAATGTTAATGTGTTATTCAGTCAACCTAAATAAGGAATCTTATACTCGCGAAAGTCACCGCCTCTAACCACGAACATAGTTTCTTCTTAACATTGTATGTTCGTTATATTTTCGATTATAAATAGAAGGGATTATTCCCCCTCTATTTAAACTACAATAAGGGGGTACTTTAAATATGTCTGTGCGAAGTATACGACTTGCTGAAATAGCCGCAAGTAATCACCCACATAATTGTGCTCAAGGGATTCTTGGTGTAAGATTATTTCTAGCGATTATGAAATTGTAGATTATAGTAAAGAGAGGAGCGAATATTAACTAACACACACACACACACACACACATATATATATATATATACTTTTACGTATATCCAGGTATATTATCCATATTAGCTCTTGAATGGACAAATGACTGGACCATTCAGAGCCACAGATAGGACGTGTCTTCGCCAATCTGCGCCTGGCCACGCATCCCGACGTCAAGCGCCTCCTGATGAACCAATGGGATGCAACTAACATCATGGCGTGTAGCCAATTAGACTCAGGCCATTTTCTCGAAGCATCGCTCAGCCAATCAAGCGGCACGCATGTTTGAATCTTCATGGCCGCAACGCCTCCTTTTCCCTCCAGTTGGTGAGGGTGTCTGTGACGTGTGGTAGATAGGTCGAGAATAACAATGCACATGAGCCCGTGCAGACGAATTGAAGATGACGAGATACGAAAATCACCTCTGAATTTACTAACTGAAGATTACGTGTTATTTTACGAAGTTACCATGCAAAATTATGTGAAAAATTATTTTCGCGAAAACATATTGCGCGCCACTTTGTTTCCATGTTTAACGCGCACATATGCTTCGTGATTATTGACAGCATGTCTTTGTGTAGCGAAGTCATGTATTTGACTATGCCAATTATATCAAGGTCACTGCGACACTAGCAGATATAACCGAGAGTTAATAACGTCTAATATTGACCACGAAGGTAGAACTGCAGATAAACACGCAAGCCATTGAAACAAAGTGAAGAAAAAATATGTCGCGAAAATCGAGGCCCCTATGAAAAATCAAAGAAAACCATATCTGTATAAAACACTTTGTCAACATTTTAGGCAAAAAAAAAATTCCAAACATTACTTCGGGCACAATTTCTGACGCCGAAATTTCCTACTGTTAATTTCGGTGTTACAAATTATGAGGAGTGTTTGTGGGAAACGATATAAGTGCTAAATAGTAAGTTTTTCTTTCAGGACGTGAATAAAAAAATCCCGTCACAAATAATTTTACAATTTGAATGCTGCGTTAATTTTATTTACAGGATTGTATGTGTGAAAAGAACTGTTACATAAAATGTTTTAGAAAAATGTTACTTCAAATGGCACTAGTATCATTCTACAAGTCAACAGATATGGAGTTATAACAAGTGCATTCTACGTACGTTTGTTAGAACTGAACAATGTATTATTGACACTTGTATCACTTGCTACGGTATTAGCAACAGGACATATTAATATATTAGCAACATGACATATTAATATTTCAATGGGAAACCTAAAAAAAAAGGATTTTCTGGCACTTATATAATTTCCCACAAAGACTCCTCAATTAGTAGGGACCCGTGTTTTTTGCAAAAAGGATTTTGCCCCACTTTGCTTCGGTGCCTTACGTGCAAATCTGTAGTTCTGCGTATTGGTCTGTGATTGGATATTTTAACTCTGACGAGCCTAGGCACTCTATCGGCAAATCACAGACGTGTGGTGTTGCAGGGACGTTATTGTAATTGGCTCGGACAAAAGAGATACGACTCTTCACATTACACGCTGCCAATAACCATGAAGCACAACTGCAGATGTTCACGTAAGGAACTGAAACAAACTGGGGCAAAATTCTTTTCGCGAAAAACAGGAGTCCAAACAGATTGCGCTAATCAAATGCATTATCCTGAAAGAAAAATGCCAGTGACGTTTTGAAGAATAGTTTCCTATATTGGTGCCAAAATACCACGAGTTTTCAGATAACGTTTACAGCTTTAGTTGGTTTAACACAACCTCTGAGTTCTTATTTTTGTACCATCAGAATGCATAGGAACTCGAAGCTGTAGTGGATGATCGTTACCATTGGACATGTGTAGTGAAATCTTGTGTACACACACCATTGCATTGCTATGTAGTCTGCAGAAACCCAATAAAGTAAAAATTTGTTGTAGACAACACATACATATATAATAAAAATAAATAAACTCAAGAGTAATTGTTTTACATTAAAGAACGTACAAATAAACGGAAATGTTAAAAGTTTAAAACAAAGCGGGAAATACCAGGAAAACTGAGAAAGATAAGGGCAAAAGAATTAAGACAGCATAGACAATATCTAAGACGAAGACAATGTTAGATACAAAACAGGATGACACAACAGTGACGTCACAAACCCAAGACTAGAAGAAACAACAGCGCAAACACTGAAGAACACAGGAGTTCCTCTCAGACGAGCTAGTCGCTACGTTTCTACAGTTTGCTTTGTCTACATGAAGACGGGAGCAGATGTCAGCGCCCAGAATGTATGACTAGCTCGTCTGAGATAAACTCCAGTGTTATTACGTGATCTAATTGTTGTTTCCTCTTGTCTTGTACTTCTGTCGCCAGTGTTGCGTCATCCTGTTTTGTGACCAACATTGTCTTCTTATTATATGTGATCTCTTTATCTTGGCGCCAGAGTATTTATCTGGTTTCTCTGTTTTTTCTTTGTAGTTTGTTTTAAACATTTGATTAGCAATTAAATTGTATTTCCTGTGATTTGACACAGCAATTCCTCTTGGGATTTTTTATGTTTCACTATATTCATGTGTGTACTGATTACAGACAAATTAGGTCAATTTTTTTAACTCTAGATTTTATGAGACGACATAGCACTGCACCGGTGTATGTACACAATATTTCACTAAATCATTCACTCCCGTTACAAGAATATTTCAAAGGCAATACCACTGCACCGCTGTGCGAGAGTGCCACCATAAAAGAATGGCTCGTATAAAGAATATAAGTCGCACACTGATTACATATAAAAGTTGTAAATATTCGGCCATAAATTTCTTTTGCAAAAAATACATCATGAAAACAGATTTAAACAATTTGGAATTTAATATACAAAACTTGGTTAGTTTTCCTCGTGGCAAAATTCTGTCAGAGCTTATTTGTAAAATTTATATAGCAAACGTTCTTCTTTTGTTATTAGCATGTCTACATCCGACTGGGTAAATGATAAACACGGTAGTACAAAACATTAAAACGATTTTACAATGTATCTAATGATGAGATATTTAAATTAAACTACATTTCTGTCTTCCAGAATGTTCCTGTGGAAAATTTTTGTTTTTTATCATTCAAATTAATACATATAGAATCAATAATTTTAACCTATTCCACATTTACTACTTGGAGCCGCAGACATGTAGGCAGGTACCTTGATTGGCTATTTCTCAGTACTGATTTGACTGATTATTTGTTCATCAATCGAATTAAGCCATTGCGGCGATTGAAAAATTAAGAAGCAACTGTGTTGCTGAAAAGTGAGTCTATATTACGACATTTCTGCAGTCAGCTGTTACGTATTTAAATACGCGGTAGTTCTGTAGCGTTAGTCGTATTACAACCGCGTAGACATTCCCTGAACGTTTCGTTAGAAACGGGCTTACTACCGCTATATTACCTGAAGGTATATTATTTAAACGTTATTACTAAAATATCGCCAAGTTGATAATCGGGCGATGGAATAGTAGGTGTTTCATGAATGGCTCTGTGCTAAGTAACATTGATGTCAGAGAAAATATTTTGCGCCACATCTGCGCCTCTGTTTATGTAATGTTTTAACTCTCAGCGTCATTGTGTTCGACTGACCAATCATAAATGCGCGTGGTGCTGCAGTAACCTGGCTGATACTGACAGTTACAACTAGGAACTGCAGATTTTCACGAAAAGTGTTTAGGCCCACTTTGTTTCAATGCCTTACGTGGACACCCGCACCTTCCACCTTCAAGATCAGTGAAAGGATGTTTATATCTGTCGCAAGTCGTGGGCTTCTACCCGCAAGTCGTAGACGTGTGGTGATTGGCTCAGTGAAATGAGAGTAGTCTCTACATAATGGCGCGCTGCCCAGTAAACATCAAGCAGAGCTGCAGGTGTGCAGACAAATCATCGAACAAAGTGGTCGCAAACATTTTGTTTTTCGCAGAAACCAGGGATTTCTACTCTAAGGCCCGGTTTCACCAATCTCTGTTGAGCATTTAACATTTGTTTAAGAGGATTAACAAAACATTTTACACGTTAAATCGTCTGTTAATTGTCTTTAACAAATGTGAAATGCTTTACAGAGATTGGTGAAACTGGTCCTAAGTGAGCTACTAACTTGCGAGACAACTTGAACCTAGTCACGTGCCTCGTGTTCAAGTATGAGGCTGGGTCAGCGACCAACGAGCAAGCAGCTAACACGTGTCAGCATAGCATTGTGGAGTCTAGCCTGCATGTCACAGGATCCGCGACATTTTATCCAATCTGGGTATATTATTAGAATACACAATCGAGTAGATACTCAGTTCATAGGTCAATGGGCCACAGGGATACCAAATTAGCGGATTTCACTATAAATCGGAGGAAGTAGAAATCATTTAGCAGCGAACCATTAGCATTTCTTTATAATGACGTTTTTTTAGCGGAGTTCAGTTTCATTTCAGGAATCGGAGCATTTAATTTCAAACTTTAAATAGTCGAATTCAAATTGTCATTTACAATATAGTAACTAAATATAAAATTCACTATCATTATCTAAAATGTTCTTACATTACTTGAATAATAATGTTACTTGCTTAAATCATGAGTATAGTTATATTTTCTCTAATACGTTTTAAATTTTCTTAAATTTGGTTATTTTCTAGCGAATTTTATGTTCAAATGAGCTGTACGTTCGAAAAGGGGATTGGAGTCACAGCTAGGCCATAGTTACGCCGCAGTCAGAAATCAACCTGCTGTTTTGTCGGCCACACAGAATACTTAACCCGGACAGCTAGGTGATTAGCATACAATAAATTTCTACTAATTTTGCGAAGATTATTCTGAAGCCTAAAAAAACTGATTACAAAAAATCATGTTCTTGTCTTGTTATTGTTCGCATATATTTTTAACTAACAATTTTTTACTATCGGAAAGCATTATTTGACTAGCAATAGTTTCACTACATAGGAAAAAATATTTTCGACAGATCTGTAGGTCGGTTTAAAGACATATGTTGGCTTTTGATTTAGGAAATTATTTTTCACAAAATAGGCAGAATTGTGGAACATAGATTATTTGATAAGTAGAGAGGCAAAATGTAGCTGTATCAACAAACTTGCAGCTGGACTCCACCGTCCTATATACACTATGTACTCAGCTACTTGTACATTGTATGTTGCTACAGTGAGTGGACATGTGACAAGGTAGCGCGGCAGTCACTGAGTGCATGGACGGTTCTCTGCTGGTTAATAATCCTCGAGGACATGTTTAATAACAGTGACTGAACCGCAGTTAACTGGGGCATCAGTAGCTAAGTTCTCAGAATAGAATCAAACCCCTACGTAATGGACTCGAGCAGAACTAAGCAACAATATGGCGGAACGTAATATGTTTTATCGTCAGCGGTAGTTTCTCACGCCGGAGTGAGGCCTGGCGATGTGGTAGAAGGAATTATGAATAATGGGAAAAATTGAGATTTACATTATATAGTATATTATTTAGATGTCTGACGGTATTTATATTTCATTAAAGATGGAAAAAAAATCTGGGTTCGCTGACCTCCAGCCTAGTCTCCATGAATATGTATGTTCTCAAGTAGACAGTGAATACTTATTAGCTAGTGGCTGACACAGAAATATCACATAGCTGTTGCTTTCATAATAATGAATCATCGTATTCCGTTATGAGACAAAATAAGTCAAGGGTCAAGCGAAAGTATCGTGAGAATTTGTATTTGTTTTAAAGGAAAGCGTGAATTTTTTCTAGTCTCTGTTATTCGTATGATCTCGTATGACTACGTAAATGACGATTCTGGTGCGTCGTTGATGTACATTTACAGAAATTCTTCGTACAATCATATTATAAGTAGCATTGCACACTTAAGTTTTGAGGATTATTTTAGCAGCAAAGGTTTTATGCTTTCCGTGACCCTTACATATTGGCCGGGTTGTATATTTTTTCGCGAAAAGATTTCATCGAATTGGTAGAAACACTTATTTATTTGATTTGTAGATATTTACATAAGCTTCATTCTTATCAAAAAATCATCTCGATATCTCAACGAGTATAAGCGGTACAGATGATTATCTGAAATCACATTTTATTTTTTTAACAGCTTTCAAGGACGAATTTCGAAAAATCCTGGAATTGCTTTTTTTTTATATTTACGTAAGAATTATTTTAAAGCAAAAACCATTTAAATATTTTCACAGGTTTAGGAGATAAGTGGGATTAATATTAAAAACACGTTTTATTTTTAAGAGCTTTCAAGGACGAATTTTGAAAAATTGTAAAAATACTTTTTAGATATTTACTTAAGCATCATTTTAAAAAAATCACCTCACTATCTGAAATGGTTTAGGAGAAATCACGGAGTAATGAAAAACACATTTTACGACTTTTCACCCCTTAATTTTCGAATTTCTCAAAATAGAAAAATTCGCCAAAATGCATTTCTTTGGGCAATATTATGAAGTTAAAAAATTTATGATCACATTCCTGGTTAATGAGATATCAAGGATTCTTTTAAAACACATTTCACCCCTTCCCACCCCCATAATTATCCAAGTTTCGAAAAATCCTTTCTTAGTGTGTGCCTACGGGGCAAGGGGAAGCGTCCTTCAAAATTTCATGGTTCTAGGTCCAGTGGCTTGGGCTGTGCGTTGATGAGTGAGTGAGTGTGTCAGGACACTTCATTTTGTATATTACGGTATACGCAAATTTAGCGTTTTAATAGAAATTAAAAACCCTATGTAACAGTTCGAATTTTTGGGGCTTTTGCTCTTTGACATTTTATGCTTTACTTGTGTCGTATTTTTGACTTAACTGGCATAATTTTTACTAGCAACAGTAAAACCCGCATTGTAAATTTTAAAAACTACATTTTCTTTTCAGATTAAAATTTTTTACAATTCGCGGCTTGTAGTGAAGACACGTAACTGCAAACACGCCAAGGATTTTAAAGGGCCAATCTTTTGTAGCGGAAGCGTCTCCATAACAAGCTGTAGTTAAAATATTTATCTTGGTTCAGTTCCGTGGCTGGACAATTTTAACCGCACTCCATTCACACCGGAGAAACATCATTCTGATTGATCAATAAAGTAGGAACAGTCTTTTCTTATACAGACGTGACCAATCACTAAATAAATGCTGCAGGAGGTACATGAGATGTGAACACATACAACACGCTAAAATATTTTCACAGAAATGGGCGGCTAACATATAAATGATTGATAATCATACATTTGTCAGCATGTCTTTGAGAGAAACTGCTTTCTTACTTTAATCACTTATCGTGCTTTTAAATGCAAATAGACGCCCTGGCGTGTTTCAAGTAAGACCATTATCCATTAACTTTCCCGCTTGTGTGTTGTTCGCTGATATATTACATGTTTTTGTAGACGTGCTCGTAATTTAGTCGCAGTTTGTTGTCTGGTGCTCACACACGCACTACATTACATCGTGAAGACGTGTTCTTGAACGATTCACGTCTTTGTTGTTTTACAACTCATGTCTTAGGTTTGTGTAAAGATGAAGAGCTGTGTCTAATTACAACGTGAATAATACGCAAAGTTAGCAAGCTTCAGGAAGTTAAAGGAAAGGAGTAATTCACATTTTATTCTCTTTTATGATCTCCAAAGATGTATGTACACTGAAGCATGTACCAGGTTCTCATTGTCTTTGTTGGTTGTGGTGTGATATCGTAGATCCTGCAATATTTCGTCTCTGTGTGGTTGCACAGTGCACTATTCACAACGTCAAATGGAACCATTATTTGGACAAACACTACTGTAAGAAATTGTTTGTTAGTCAATTAAAACTCAACACAAATATACCAAGCTGGAGAAAATAAACAAGAAGAAAATGAGATAATAGAATTAACAGTTGTCAGGAAGTATCTCAGAAACCAAATCGCGAAATATGAACGAAGCGAGGTGGCGTAATGCTATCGTGTTGGACTCGCATTCGGCAGAACCAGTGTTCAGTCCGCGGTCTCCGAACATCCACGTTTCTGTTTCCTCGGGGTTCCCGACATTGCTCCAGGCGAGTTTAGGGATGGTTCCTTAGCAAAGGCCATGGCCGGTTCCTCTCCCAGCTCCTGTCATTGTAGGACTACAAAGTTTCGTGTCACTATCTTCGCTGTCGACGAGGCGTTATCTTACCGAAATAGAAAATTAGGGGAACGTCTTTAAAGACAACTGAAAAAAGAATAAACAAGATTAAAAATTAAACACTATTCATGAAAATGGCGACAATACTGGAAATGAATTACGAGAGGAACACAAACGAAAACTGCGACTGAAACTAATGTAAAAAATTGTATACTTAAAATTATCAGGATTCCTTCGACAATAGATGTAAATTAACAAAATTATCTCATGCGCAACCAATTGATTATTATTTAGTTATAAAATTTAGCTGCAAGCCAATTGTGAAACTGACAAAAGTGTTCCGTTGTTTAAATGGTACGATTTACACAAAATAATCCGTGACATTGCAAAGAACTTAGTTAGAATTGAGTCACCTGTAGTTATCAACAGAGAATAGCTGTTGATGCTTTCTCACTTATCACTGGTTAAAGGGGTATTGATCCCTACCACCTTGGATTTACCTGTTTCTTCTCGATAACTTCTTTTCCTGTCGAAGTATCCACATTTTTGTCACGACAAGGCATAGATACAAACTTAATAGATTTTCTGTAATTGTTGGAACCATAACATATTCATTATTTTGCAACGGGAAACAGCTGAAAAGGAAAAATTGCTTTATTTACGGGAGCGACTACAGAGGCCGCAACATTAACAGAAACAATGCCATGTGGATTCCAAAAAGTGAATGAAACAATAAACTATGCCTTGTCAGCGTGAAAAAAGTAAAACAATGTGTCTATTACCTGATTTATAAGAAAAACCGTAAAACCGATCTGACAGGGATCAATCCCCCTTAACTAGTCTGTGCATATACGATAACGCCGACTGTACTACGAACCGTTCATTTGATGTCAGCTAATAGAGTGACCAAATGTCTAAGTCCTAATCAAGGACGTATTATAAGACATTATTTGTATCTATACTGCACGTGCGTACAGGAGGGCTAAGAACGTGTTCATTGCGAAAATGATCCTCAGTTATTTATGGTACGTAAGTGCGTGCGCTTCGTTCGTGATTTAAAATAAACTTGTTACAAAAATTTATCTTAGCTTAAGTTGGACTCCAGACGCAAACTTTGCACCTTAAGGGCTCGAGTCACCTCAGATTTAAACGTCTTTTTTTACTTTTATATTTGTACCAGATATTTTTTTCTTATTTTAGACATAAATTGTCATTTTTGAGTAATGAGTCGTAAACGTCAAAATTTGCACTTTACGGTTTTATGCACGCCACTAAAACCAACTGACATACAAAACCGAAAAAATGCATAGTGTATAGCAATGTTGTAGGCTATGATTTAACATGTATAATACAAAAATAAAATATTTTTGTATTTAATAAAAATGCTGAATTTTGGAATGGAAGTTATAAAATTTCAAAAGAAATTAAAAAACACCAGAAGTTAAATAAGTTTTTCGGGTTGTTACGAACATAATTTACTGGTAAAAATGTTAAATTAATATTTATATATTATTTAAAGGATAATTGCAGACCATTAATATTCGTGCAACAATTTTCCAGCGCATTAAAAAATCATTAATTCTAACAAACAACATAGCAAAAATTTATAACTGTTTCAAACTAGTTTAAAACGTATATGATGCAATAGTTCCTCAGAAATTACGTATGGCTCTATTATAAAATATTTCGATATAGTTCAGTGACGTTGTAGTTTTATTCCTTAAGTTTCCTGTGACATTCAGTATCGGCAAAGAGAATAAAACATGCTTTAAAGAACATTTTTATTCATTAAAATTTTTCCAAAACTGGAGGAAACAAAATACGTTCGATCCGTTATTAACGACATAAAGTGAACTACCGTTGGAAATAATTGCCGTTCCCTCTTTTCTATGCCCGCTTTTACGAGCCGAGTTTTTTTATTAAGAACTTTTCATTCTAAGAGGATTTGTTCAGCATCACTGAAGCACAGAGAAAGTGGGGAAAAAGAGACGGAAATTTTCCGACGAGGGGATGACAACCAAAACGGTTTGTGGGAGGTCGTCTTTTTCCAATTTAAATATAAGTGTTCTAAACAAATTACGCTCAACATTTAATTAGACATCTCCATTGCTTAAGCTAGTTTCATAACACAACCAAAGGAAGAGAAATGATTAAGTACGAAAAAAAAAAAAAAAAGAGACTAAAACCAAGCAAAACGAGACACGAAAATTTTCTCTTTGTAAAAAAAAATTGTGTGAGTGAAGAGATTTTGGTCAGCGTTCAACATCGAGGTCTTCAGCGCTGGTGAGGGGTGACATGAGGTGAGTATAGAGCAACGCCGGAATGAAAGAGCGGGGCAAACGGGAGATCCCCGAGAAAACCCGCTGACCAACGGCATTGTTCGGCAAGACTCCCACATCCGGGGACCAACCACGCCGGGAGACGAACCCGGATCGCCTTGGTGGGAGGCGAGAGGTCTGACCTCTCGGCCACCGCGGCCCCCAAGGAACATCGAGTAAGAAATTGTAGCGATAACTCACTGAACTCGCATTTGAGAAGAAACTGTTTCGATTTCCTGTCCGGCCATCGTGATATTGTTTCACCCCTGTCCATTGAAATCACTAGAGATCAATGCTGGGATGTGTTTATTGCTACCGGTCGTGGCCAATTCTTTCTCCGATCCATGCTTATGATTCCGTCAATAATCACTTTGCTGTTAACTAAAGGTAGGCCTTACACTCTAAATATGAATCAGTGAATATTCAATGATTCACGCCAATGGAAGGAGCAGCTTCAACAAATTGAATCAGCGAGAAACCATTGTAAAATTGATGACTATTCACTGATTCCAATAAAGAGTGCCAACATTCTAATAGTTAGTTAGTGAATGTTTAAAGATTTTTCAGTAATTTTTTTACCGATTCAGTAAATGAAAACCGTTCTTTGAAAACAACTGGAGGAAACTGGGAATATTTACTTTTTCGTTTGTGAGATGTTGATATAATAAAAGGAAATCAGTGAATATTGACTAATTAAAAAGTGACTATTTTTACTGATTCAAATGGTTAAAACTGCTCCATCCATCAACGTGAAACAGTAAATATTCACAAATTCAGATTTAGGGTGTACTGACAATTCAAATACTTACATTTTAATTTCAATAGAAGTTGTATAATATAATTTACTACTCGTAATGGAAAATATTACATAGGGCGTAGTATAAATTAAATAGATACTCAAATTCAGCTGACAGTCTAGGCCAGTTAGTAAATGCCAACAACATTTTTCGGAAACTGAAGCGTTTGAAACTTAAATTTCAGCAATGTACAAATATCACGGAGTAAAACCATTAGTTCTGAATGGCTTGGTGACAAGGTCTAACATATGCCTGTGAACTAAGTGTACATAATGTGTTTGAAGGAATTTGCTTTGGTTGCAAGTACATTCCGTTTTCTACAAGTAACTGAACCGGATATGATGATAATGTTTATATTTGCCCCACTAATTTTAAGATAATGACCTTATTGAAAGAGTAGACCAGATAACTTTGCCTTGTGCCATCTGGTTCTTCATCCTGGACGACAATAGTTTACTACATATTTGTAGTTTCGTGAAAAAGTATTGCCTTGAATGATTACTCATTTATCTACTCTCACACAATTGCTTGGTGCTCATTGGTCTGATAGTTTGGCCTTCAGCTATGATAATCCTTTTAACGATTTCCAAGGCACACTTCAAGAAGCAGGTTTTTAGTTGTAACCCTCACGACATTTATCGAATTAAAAGTTATGTTATACTCTGTGTAAATTCTCTTCTTATAAGATCGTCAAATACATATACTTGAACTTAAAGGCGTCTGGCACGTTGATAGCCAGTCATTATACACAAACAATTTTCGAAAAAAAAAAAAAAAAAAAAAAAAAAAAAAAAAAAAAAAAAAAAAAAAAAAAAAAAAAATGAAAAAAAAAAA
>PNEQ01003279.1:14295-74483 GCA_003012365.1 Medauroidea extradentata
ATCAATCGAGATATCGAGTACTCTTTGCTTTAAATTGGTGCTTTTGTAAGTATCCCAAGTACCATTTAAAATATATTTTCCGAATTCGGCCCTAAACTGGTTAAAAATGGGGTAATATGAGTTTTCGACTCACATTCGATATATATCGATCCCATAGTTTTTTATATAGAGACGTGATTTTTGTTTAGGATTGATGCTTCCTCAAATACCTAAAAAGTAATTTCAGGAATTTTCAAAATTCATCACCTAAGGACGTGAAAAGGGGTAAAAAGTGGTGAAAAGCGTTTTCAATTAATTGTCTATGTATCTTGAACCCAGTGGACTAATGTTGTGTTTTTTACGTCCACGAGATACCAATAAAGTATTCTAAATCGTGATTCAAGGGTTTTTCGAAATTTACTCTCTTAAGTGGTGTAAAGACCTTGAACGTGTTTTAGATAAATCCTCGATATCTATCGAACACGTCGAGATATACAATTAACTTTTGCTTCAGGATGATGATTACAGAAATTATCGCAAAACGGCTTTCAGATTTTTCGAAATTCGATTTCTCAATACTGTGCAGGGGTGATATGTGTTTTTTTAGTGAATGGTCGATTTTAATTCAACTGAACGGGCTAGCGATGTGATTTACACTTCAGTTGGATACTTATACAAATGTCTAAGATGTAAATTTAAAATATTTCGAAATTCGACACCCAAAAGGGTGAAAAAAAAAATTTGTTTTCCATCAACCCACGATATCTATCTAAAAATTAGCGATATTGAGGTGTTGTTCGCGTCAGAATGATGCTTACGTAAATATTTAAAAAAAATATGTATGTATTTTTTTATTTGTAAGAAACGTAATTATTAAGAATAAAACTTAGTTGGTCAATAATCAAGGCAGACGATCCGAAAAGCAGGAACGAGCAGCGAGAAACAACTTATACAGGAGTTTCACTACAGTAACCTATCGAGACGTGGTGTTGTACAACCTCTATGAGCCCAGGACACAGATATTTTTTTTTTTTCAATAAATTTTATTTTCATGAATTATTTCAACGTTACGTGACGCAGTTGTTTGTTACTCAGGTCTAAATTCCGGGAGGTTCTGGGCTCGAATCCTGTTAAAAGCTGCGTGCAAACGTTCAATTCTGACACACAAAAACTACAAGGCAGATCGAATTAGTGCAATTTACATTTAGTCTTTAAAAGGGGTAAAATTGCAGTTCGCTTTCCACTTAGGTTCCTCTACAATATCAGCTGACATATCGTCGGTATACCGCCAAAAGTGATTGAGTCATAAATGCTATTTCGTTTAAAAACAGTAATAAATTGTAGATATTAACAAAAATGTGGTATGTTAATTACTATACTGTGACACAACAGTACGAAACGACGAATAGACTTTAAACTTGGGCAATTGTTCGTGAACAACATATACATATTCCTAGCATTTTTATAATTTTATCTCATTTTGACTTTGTCACTTTTGGCAGTAAACCGACGATATATCATCTCACGAATCTCAGGTTTGGGGCATCAAATACGTTTCCGCGAAACCTTTACCCTCTGAAACTTTGTAATGTTAATAAAGTTAAAGTGAATATTTTGACAATATATAATTGAGGGCACCGTCACCAATGGTTGTGCACAGGGTAAACAGATGTTTCTCATTCGATTAACCTCTTACCTTAGATGTCTGTAACTATCCTACAACGTCAAATTGGCAGTTTTATAAATAAGGCCCAGGCGAAGTCGCTGTTAGTGGCAGGGACAAACTTAAGACTGCTTTTCGCGTGGACAGCTATAGCTACTTATCCTTCTGCAGAATTAGTTCAACTAGCCGCTTGGACATTGTAACACTTGATGACTGAAGTACCAATCTTGTGTACAAAGAGGTTTTTCAATTAAAGTAAATATTATCAGTTACGAATAATACTCGCGAGCAAAGCCGCGGGGGACTGCTAGTATAATATAAAGATGCCATTTACACCACAACAAAAATATTGTCTTCGTTAGAAACAACAAAGTCTTTCATAAGGTGCAATACATAGTAATAAGAATTGAGTAACTGTTACAGCAACATACAGTCCCAAATAATTATGGCGTAGATTACATGTACGAACAATGTCGTGCATTCAATGTTCAATCCTGTATTTCGTGAATCATGTTATATATATATATATATATATATATATATATATATATATATATATATATATATATATATGTTGCTCCGCAAACGTCACGAGGTAAATTGGTAGATCGGCAAATAGGGGTTAACACGCATTTAAGACAATCGTGACTGACTTTAAAAGTTTGTATGTTCACGAGCGATATAGGTTCTTCATCAGGTGGGCTTAGTTGTAAATAGTCAATAATGCCCAATACAACTTTGCAAACAACTGTGCAGTAGAAATAGATAATAAATCGGTAAGTTCTTACTTACAGTTTTCAGGTTCACATTAACAAGCCGGAATCGCCACGGGCATCTTCCCGACTTCCACACACTTGCAGGTCTTCATACTCGAGGTAAGCAGGTTTTTCTTATGTCCAGTCCGAACACAAAGAATAAGGAGTCATGTGGTACCAATCCTCTTCGTAAAATAGGTAATTCACCGCTACTCATACAGAAGGATAATCTGCAGTATAATCACAAGGCAATACAGTAATCCATTAACACCACTGCCTGAGTCTCGTTCTCATTACTACGAGGTTTAGCACTCTTGTAAAACAGGCAAGTAGTCGAGGTGCCTCTACCTGAAGCTAGCTGCCGAATGACGAAAACCACGACGAGGCTAGCTCGCCAACCCTTCCCCCCACCTCCTTGTTGCCGATCAACTTCGTAAACAACATACAGGTCTGAGTCGCGTCATCATTTCGCACTATATAGGATATGTGCCTAAACACAAATCTTAGCAAAAAAATTATACAAATTATAAATATGCCCATAACTAAACCAAACTAATACAAATATAAGTTTTAACTCCTCGGCTCCGAGTCTTAAATAAATTACAACAAAAAATCAAAAAACATACAAAATATAGGCCCAAAAAGAAAAGTGACAAAATGTTATAAAAAAAGTATAAATTTGTTTAAAAAAACTTATACTGAAAACACATGACGAAAAAATCGTCACAATATTCCAATAAACTTCTTTCTATACAGCCATTCACATCTATAATAAAATCCAAACTTTTAATAAGGAAGTTCATGGTAATAGTGATAAAAGCTGTTCACAAAACTTAAAAATGTTTCTTAATAAGCATAATTTTTACACTGTTGAAGAATTTTTTAATAATATTTAAGAGGTTGCAAGTTATTGAAATTTTTGTCGTCATTAAATTTACAGCTATGTGACATCACCGGGAAGTAATTTTGAAGTATCTGTACTCTAACTGTAATCTGTAAAGTATATAAATGTTTTTTATTCTTCATGTGATACCTGTATTTTAATGTGATTTCTGATGTCCTTATTATCTATGTTTATGTAAGGCCTTGTATAGTTGATTTATACTATGTTGGTCCTTGTTGAATGCTATTGTTTGTTGTGTTTTATTGCTTTTATTGGTTGTGTGAGCTATCATACTGTGCTATTAATGATTGCACATAAGTTTGTACATTTGAATAGAATGTACAATTTGTATTGTTAATTGATTTATGCCAATGTGTATTAAGTTGTATGTAATTTGTAGCATTGTCACATTTATATTTTATTGTGTTTGACAAGATCTACATCCGTGAGTTTTGACTCATATTGGGATCTATAGATCACTAATAAACAAAAAAACGAACAAATTGTTCTCTGGTCTGTCGTGACTTCCAGTTTGTCTGAACGAATGAAGACATAAATAATAAATAGGTATCTTTGAGAAAGTGTTCTCATGCATGACAACATGGACAATATGTTATTACACCAACTTGTTCCGTATCTGCAGCTCTGCTCCACGATAATTGGCAGAGTTTTCTGTGCAGTGACGTCACTCCTTTGACTGTGCCAATGGGAACAAGGTAACTGCGACACCACACTCATGTGATTGGGTATATGACAGCGAGAAGCGTAAGACTTAGGAACAACCAATCACCGACCGAGAAGAAGCGCTGCAGTTGAAACCCTTGTAAGACATAAAAACAAGTTCGCACTGAAATATTTCACCAAAACTTAGGGTCCCTACACACACACGCACACATACACATATTTATGTTTACATACATATACATACATGTTTATGTGTGTGTATCGCTCTGAGTGTAGGGGAGGGGAGGGGTTACGGTAATTTTAGAGAAAAATTTTTTGCACCACTTAGTTACAAAGTCTTACATGCACACTTGCAATGCTGCTTCGTAGTCAGTGACTGGAAGTTGCGAAAGCCTAGGTGCACGCTAAACGCGAATCAGCAGTGAGCTATTTTATGCTAGAAGTGGAAGTGTTTAAAGATACGCAAATAAAAAAATAAGTAACCCAAAGAGGAAAGTACTATATACTTTTATTTCATTTATATTATAAAGAAAAAAAATATTTCATAAGCATTATGGATAAATGTAAACACATGCACTTCGGAAGAAATACGGTTTGCGTCGTTTAAAGCCTCCGAAGTATAATAATAGTACTCCATAGTTGCTATTTTTTAAATATAATATTTACTGTTATTTCTACTGAGTTACCCATTGTTTCCGAACGGGAGTATTTTGTCACGAATTTTTTTAATGTTTGACATAAAAACCTTGATCACAAAATGTGTATTTTTTAACACTTTAAGATCATAATATTTTTAAAACTTTAAAACGCAGAATAGAAAGATGTAAAAATATACTTTTTTGTGTAGTAATACACAAAGTTTAAGCGCTGGTTTAATAATATAGTCTAAATAAACAGTTTTCTGGTACGCACCAACGATACTTCCTGGCACTGAGATGTCCAACAACACCTCCGAGCTGCATGTGACGTGCTTGTTCGCTGCCGATAAAACGTTGCCGTCGTTTCTCTTTGTTTCAATATATACGAGCAACGAACTGGAGTGCGAGTAGCAGAGCCAGGACTCCGTCGCTCAATGTCTAATTTTAAGTATCGAACCGGCCAAAAATCGTGTTTTCCACTCCTGTTTTTAAAATCACAGCCCTGAAATATAATAACCAATTGGTAGAGACACTGGAAAATTGCGGGAATAGTAGTTGGCTGTTTGATAGGCTCCAACATGATGTATAAAACACTGAATGTTTTGTATCGACATTGGCTATCGTTTATTTGTAGCATTGTTTCTCTGTACAACAGGCCCAGTTAGAACTGCACAGCTTGAGCACACAGCGTGTGTGATTTGTCCCAAAACTGTTCACACGTGTCACGGTTAGTATACTATAGTTTATTGGAGACTATTTTAACATTCTCGCTATGTTTCAGTGTATCTACCAATTGGTATAACAACTTTCTACCTGATATTTGACCTTCCGGGAGATCTGAAAGTTGTCGTTATTGCCATAATATAAAACTTACTGAGAGGCGGGTGAGAAGTCTATATTTTAAAGACGGACAGTAAAACAGTAGGTGTTCAAATTTATTGAACAAAGAACTGTAATAAATCAGATTAAGGTGTGTTTTATATGAGCTTAAGTTATTGTCGAATCTGTATGTGTTATTATTTTCTTGCTGCATTTAAAGAAACGCGTGCAATGTTGGCAGCGTGCTAATTATTTATGCGAATATTTTTAAATTTCTGATAGGAATTGCTGTCGTCTTCCGTGACAAGACTTTGCGTAGGCATTTTTTTATACATATTCCTGTGTACAGCAAAGAAATGTTTTCTGCAACCACATGCAGAGACAAAAGTTATAATTTTTTCTGACACTGTGCGCGGTTTAAGCTGTACGTAGAGGCACGAGTATTTCGCGTATTAATCTGGCAGCAGCCTAGACTTCTCATTTCTATACGTGTACCGGCTGAAGCCGAATATTCATTGGCTTCTAACAGTACAAACGTGTAGCACGTGATATCTCCACGACTTGTTTCCTTATTTAAAACTGGCTTGCAGTCGTCAGATGCGCGTTAATACCGCTCTCGTCTAATCACAGAGGGGGGGGGTGAAGTATTCGTTATTGACGTTCAACCTGACCTAGAATCAATACGCGAAATAATCGTGCCTCTAGCTGTACGGTATTAGTGACGTGTGACGTAAATAAGCGAAGTGATGCAATTTTTAACACTGAATAAAATATTTGGGTCTTATAGACTGAGGCGATTAATTTTTAAAGTCCCTAAAAAATTCTGTCAGTAATTCGTGTGCGAAATTACGATCTCGGCAAGCAAAAAAAAGTACGAATAAAATAAACCTTCAAATATACAGCGTGACTTAAGGAAAACATTAAATTGCAAGAAATAATTTACTTAACCTAACTCAAATCCACCCAAACTAGCTATTCTTGACTTTACCGAAACTAATCTAACACAACCTAAACTAATATAACTTAACCCAACCTAACCGAACATAACGCAAACTAAAATTACCAAACCTAACTTAAGAGTACCTACACTAAGTTAACCCTTACCTTAGTCAAACTTAACCCAACTTTTAACCCAAACTAACCCACCCAATCGAACCTACCTAAACACAATATGTTCTAACCCAACATAATACCCCTAATTCACACTTACTTTCACTAAGTTGAACTAAGCTGCGCTCAGCTGCAATTAGTTGCACTACCAGACCATTCGCCTCCCACTAAGACAATCCGGGTTCGATTCCCAGCGGGGTCGGTCCCCGGATTTTCGCATATGGGAATCGTGTCGGACGATGCCGCTGGTCGGCGGGAATTCTCGGGGATCTCCCGTTTTCTCTGCCCCCTCATTCCAGCGTTACTCCATACTCACCTCACGTCACCCCTCACCAGCGCTTAAGACCTCGATGTTAAGAGCTGACCAAAATCTCTCACTCTTACTTGCACAGACCTGAAATATTAAATGGAACATATTCTAAACAAACATTAACTAACAAAAAATTATCGCACACAAACAAGCCTAAATATTAACATATGTAATGTAATTTAACCTAACATGTAAACATACCCTTCAATAACATATTGCAACCTAACCAAGCAAAATTTAGCCTAAACATATTCTAAATTAAATTATGAAAACCGAACGTACCCCTAAACTAATTTACACCAATTTATCATAATTACCAAAACATTTTCTCACCTAACCTAAATAACCCCCCCCCCCCCAAATATGTATATCAACTTAACAGACACAACCTTAACTAAGATAACATATCTGCTTAACAATAACTTATATAAACATGAATTACCACAACCATAACTTATCACAAACTTAACTAATACAACCTAACATAACGCAATATAACCAAATTTAACCCAGGCTTAACTAAACCTACCTAACTTAACTTAACAAAATCTTACCCAATTTAATCTAGACCAAACTCACCTAACATAAACTACCCTAACCCAACCTAACCAAACCCAAACAAACGTGCCCTAACACAACCTAACCTTACTTAATCTAACCTAACTGGACCTAATCTAATCAAACAAAACTCTACCTAACCTTATCGAACCTAACATAACATAATCTTATCGAATCTAACCTTATCGAAACTAACATAACTCTTTCCAAACTAACCGAATTATCTTAATCTAACATAACCTAAACGAACCTAACCCATTTTAAAATAGCACAATCCAACATAAAAATACCTTACAATAATCCAACCTGATTTACTCCAAATTTACCCCTAAATTTACATATGTTTAACTAAGTTTTAATACATTGCACTAATTTGCACTCAATTGCACTAACTTACACTAAGATAAACTAATTTTCCCTGAGTTCTTCTGAGGTATTTTGGATATTTTCAAAGATGCCCTGAGTACCTGAAATGCCGTTAGTTGCCGCGAGTTGACCCAACGTAACCACACCAAAACTAACCCGACCTAATCCAACACACTCTGAAACCAACTCATCCTAATGTATTCTAACCTAACCCCATAATTTACAAATAACCTAATAAGATGGATACAGTTGTATTAGCTTGCACTTACTTGCTAAATGTAATAATTCGCTCCAAGTTGCACTATCACTAAGTTGCACTAACACTAAGTTGCACTAACACTAAGTTGCACTAACATACACTAAGTTGAAATAACTTGCAATATATTGTTTTAACTTACACTAAGATGCACTGAGTTGTTCTGAGGTATTATGAAGTTGCTCAAAATCACCCCAAGTTCAACGGAAATGCCCAGAGTCGACCTAACCCAATCTAACTTAACGCACCTTTACCTTACCAAACCTAATCCAACCTGCCCAAACTAGAACATTTAAAAATAACCAAAAGTAACCTATTACATTCTTACAGTGTCTTACTTATCTTAACATAACCGAACATAGCACAACACAACCCAACCTAATCTAACCTATTGTAACCAAACCTATCTTAACCCAACCTATCCCACTTAAAATAACAAACATTTTAACATAATTTAACCCAAAATAACCTAGCACAACTTATTCAAACCTAACCTAACCCAACTACATCAAAACTAGAAAATCCTGGCCCTTCAAATACCATAAAGGAACCTAACCTAACCGATCCTAACCTAACCGAACCTAACCTAACCTAAACGAACCTAACTTAACCGAACCTAACCATACCTAACCTACCACAACCTTACCTAACTTAACTTAACAGAACTATACTTAGCCAAACCTTTTAATACTCAACCTAACTTAACCTAACCTGACAATAAGCCGACCTGATCTAATTTAACCTAACCTCGTAATTTACAATTAAGGAATTCAGTTGCACACAGTTGCAGTAGCTAACTCTAACTTGTACTAAGTAGCACTAACATGCACTAAGTTACACTATGTTGCAATAACTTGCACTAAGTACTAAATTGCCCTTAGTCGTGCTGCGGTATTTATTGTTTCTCAGAGTTTTACTAAGTGGATCTGAAATTCCCTGAGTCGCCTTGAGTTGACCTAACATAACCTAACACAACACAACGAAACCAAACCTAACACAATGTAACGTAAGCCAAACTAACCAAACCTAACCTAACTCAACTCCAACTAAACTATCTCATCCTGAACCTTACCATTTAAACTAACCTAACTTATCGTATTAGAACATAACATAACCAAACATAAACTAACTAAACTTAAACTAACGTAAAATAATCTAATCCAACTGAACCTAATCTATTCTACACAAACGTAATCTTACCCAACCTAACCCAATCTATTCTAATTCATCTTATCCTAAACCACCCTAATCCACCTAAACAGAGGAACCCAAACTTACAAAACCCAGCCTTACATAGCCCAACCGTACAAATCTGAAAGTAAGCTTATCCATTTTAATGCAGCCTAAAATAAATCAACATAACTTAACACAAACTAACATAACCCAACCTTTCATAACCCAACCTTACATAGTAATGGAGTTATGTAGACGTTAGGTGTTGTCGACATCGAAGTCAATAGAGACGGTGCCACAACTAGACACAATGTCAGGAACTGGGAAGGGAATTGGCCATGGCTCACATTAAGGAATAATTCAAGTATTCGCCTGGAGTACAGTTCGGGATACCATGGATTATCAAAATCATGATGGCCGGAGCTTAAATGTTACCCAGTCCTTCATAAAAGTGAGTGTACCATGTTGCCGTTGCACCATCTCGCTCGGTAATAGCAATGCAATTTTCTTCCAGTGGGTCATGTTTACGGATGCAAACACAGGGGTAAGGTTAATTCTACTACAGGTTAGCAAGATCAATGTTAACAGTTTGGCACATGGAAAATTAAGCGCTTATATCGCAACTGGTGCAAACTGACCGATCACACAGCTTTCCAGAACTGTAAGTTTCATAAAGTTAATATTCTAAAACACGAAAGTGTTTTGTTTTCACTTTAAAATTAAGTTAAATGACTGCTGTCATTTCCAAACCTATTTAATACTAATTTTACTATAGTTCGCGTATTTCTGGTCCACATGCGATTGCAGCGAAAATAGCGGCAGAAATTTTTCCTGTGTCAACCTGTCCCATAAGAAAATATATTTTCTTTCCAACCTGTAGTAGAATTAACCTTACACGGGGCTAAGTCATTGTGATAGTATCACAACGACTTAGCCCCTGTGTAAGCTTCCAATACGATAGAGACTAATATTCTGTATGAAAACACAGGGGCTAATTAATACATTGTGATACCCAAGCTTCTAACACGATATAGGCTAATATTATATTTGCAAACACAGGGGCTAAGTCATTGTGATATCAAAGCTTCCAACACGATAGAGGCTAATATTCTATATGCAAACACAGGGGCTACGTCATTGTGATATCAAAGCTTCCAACACGATAGAGGCTAATATTATATTTGCAAACACAGGGGCTAAGTAATTGTGATACCAAAGCTTCCAACACGATAGAGGCTAATATTCTACATGAAATTGCGATCATTGTATGCCACACCTTACTTTTTCCAACCTCCCCAGGAATAACGATAAATATTTCTTAACACCCTTATGTTTTTAATGAGTGTGTGGTTACCTCACATCGCTACTATTTACAGATATTCACGTTGTATTTTGGACAGGAGCTAAAATACAAACACCTATACCTTAGTGTTTCCGTAACTATTTGCTCACGACACATACATGAGGGCTTTAAAGCAACCGATTAAATAAGAAACAGACAGTGCATCGCTGTAGGTTAAAACCTACTACAAGCATCTTATATAGGCTTAAGGAAACAAATGTGTGACGTTTAGCCTAAACATCAACGAACACATTGATATTTACGGTTTCTTCTTCATTCGCAGGACTCCACAGTCCTGTGTGCACTTTGTCCTCAGAAACTTGTTCATTGGCTGCATTGACTCACGTTATCTCTTCTATACAAGATGAAATAAAAGCCAGACTCTTCTTTGTGATTGGATCTCAGTGCTGCCTTTTATTCCTAGACGCGAGAAGCGCTATCACAACGAGCGGAGCCACTTCCATAAATTCCTGTCCACAAACATAACGGCCAGGCGGTCGCGGCGCGAATACTTGATAATGCCAGCGGGGAGCTAACAGAGGAGGGGATTTATCGACAGTGCACAATCCCGCACCAGCAGATAGCATTCAGACGTATTGTTACCTCGAGCATGTTCCAGCCAGCCAATACCCTGTTATCAGAGCTGTACTTCTGACTGGATGTCGGTGACCAATCAACAACCTTCGTCATAGAAGTAAGGAAGATCAACGAACGAACATTTCTCAATTGTTATAACACATCTGTCATTTAAAAACTATAACAAACTAGCTTTAATTCGCGGCTTTTCTTGCGTGAGTCAAAAAATTAATAATTTAGTTATTATTTGTGCATAACAACAGTAAACGACAGAAATTATATAAAGACAACACACGCAGATGTATATGAGTGTGTGTGTGTATATATATATATATATATATATATATATATATATATAAACTATATTCTATCTCATGAAAGAATTCTATTTTTTGACAGTTGTGTTGGCATCTTTTTTACAGCTGTTTCAACGGAAATTCAATGTGTTTCTCCAACACAAGTGATTTCTGAACATACAAACAAAGCTGACTGGAAAACTGTGCAATATATCAAAATAAAAAGTATTTTCCTCTGTGCTCTGTGCACACACGGTAACCTTCAGAAATGGCAATAATTAATAAATATTAGCTAGGAGAGACTTAAATCTGGCACAAACCAATTGTGGCAGAGGCAAAAACAGTTTTTACATGGAAACTTCTTTAAAAATAAATGCCATCACAAGTGTCAAAATGAAATTCGTTCATGAGACAGACTACATTTAAATAATATGTTACTAAGTGCACTTATTTATTAATTTTAAAATAGCTGGTACTTGCAATTTGTTCGTATGTTTTTTTTACATAATGTGGTGTAGCATTTCTGAAACAAAATATTTTGGAAACGTGCAAATTTGTGGGAAAATTATGTTAACGGCCATTACTGAAAGTTTTATAAACATTTTGAAAATGAATGTTTTCGGGTACTTACTATTTTCAGTTTGGGTTTCACCCACCAAACCGTGCATTGTTGCTTAAAATAAGTCTATGTCACATTCTCGTCCATAAATGATCAGTGTGGAAACAAATCATGTCGATCTGTTGCTCTGTTTCTGCGTGAACGAAGGACAAACCAACTAACACATACATTTCTGATATTTGCATGATGAAAGTTACCGTTGGTTGAAATAAATATTTTTACTATTCCACAAACGTCACAAATACTATGTCTTCTACTTAGATAACTACAAACCGCTCTGTAAGAGTTTTCAGAAAATTCAGCTTAAAGAATAAAAAAGTGTTATATTTTGTGAATGTAACATCCCGGTTGCTTCAGTGCAGAAGTAAATTCCGCCAAGTTCGGTAGCCACTTGCCGCAACGGCGCACACTCGATTAAACTTTACTTCTTGTCGTAATTGGAAGCGCCTCGACCCAACGTCTGCACGGAGGGACAAGTTTTCACGAATAAATTCTACTTAAAGTGCCGCCAGGCTTGGCTGGGTCTGAGAACACACAAAAACCATTTCCTGAGCTTCCAACGGATTAACAAGAAGTGAATTCATTTCCTTCGAAAATATATATGCACAATCTACATGTTGATGAATGTGGTAAACATTTTACCACTATTAATTTTTTTGTTGGTAGAGCCACGATTTTATGGCGAAATATTTCAATACCACATGTGCACATCTGAATCACGTGCTCGTGTCAGTTCCAACTGGTAGAACGGACAATTTCCGAATTTATTTTTGGACAATCTATAACCAGAAAGAATATCTACAGGCTCTGGCTTGATGTAAATTAGTTTTGCACTTTTTTAGTCGTATACAATAAACTGGCCATAAAAAATATTCCTTGGCTTCTAATCATATTCGTGGATAGCACGTGATACCCACGGTAATGATATCGTTACTTGTTACTGCTTGATGTCGTCACAGACGAGTCGGAGCTGCGGCGCCCAATCACAGCAGAGATCGTAAAGCATAAATTTTTAGCTTTCAACTTGTCTTGAAGCTTGAATGAAATGATTTTCCGTCTCTGTTTAAATACTGACAACAAATGTTTTAAATCTTTATATATGGCTAAATATGTGGCAAATAATAACTACACAATTACATATATACGTGTGACTAAATAAAAGTATTGAAAAAAATACGTACAAAACAATAGAAGCACAACAGCCTATAATTTTCATGATAAATTTTCTGCATTCGCCCGCGTCTGCCATTTCTGACATTTGACGTCATGTAAAATTAGGGGTTGGGGTGCGGTTTAAAGAATTCAAATACACAAACAGCACACGTGACGCAGTGAATGTCAGAAATCGCATTAAAGATTTACTAAAAACAAAAATGCCAAGACAATGCATATAAGAAACCATTAACAAACATATATTTTACACCAAAATGAAGGGGGTTGGTTGAAAATGCTGACGTATAGGCCTACTGCCGCAAAATATTTTGCATATGCTGAAATATTTTAAAAATGATATGTGAAAACGATCTACTCATCGCTTCACTGTGGAAAAGACTATTTTAGCAAAAAACTTTACAGCAGCTGATTAAGATCATGGCGTCACTTCACAGCGTGGTAACAGGCAAGTGTCTTTGTGTGTAGAAATGATAGGAGTATGTTTTTATTCATTAAATTTACTTTCGGTTATCACAGGTGTTGTCGTCATTCAACTTGTCATGTATTGTCTTCATTGTCAAGCGTTATATACTTATATTGTTATTGTCATGTATTATATTGCTTCCTTTTCTATTATATACCAATCATTATCATATTTCGGGCAGACATAACTGTTATATATTTGTTGACAACAGTTAATTTATTATGACTTCCTATTTTGTTTTGGTTCGATTACATGTAATTAGTAATTTCGTGTTAATGTTAGTTTTAAGCGACTTGGTAACAAATTAGAAAAATAGTTTCTTTCGTCGTAAACATTCATAAAAACGTGTTTCTTTCAAAAATTTTATATGCGTTATATATCTGGTGAAATTCTTGAGCAGGGTGGATAATATGGATGCCGGTGCGAAAGTATGTCTGTTGGAACTGTTGCGTCGGCGGGAGAGAGAAAGATAGAGAGAAATAAGGTAACCCAGGAGAACATGCAACATTAAATTAGTTTCAAAGCTATATTTAATGTCATTAGAAGATGCAACACTTATTAATTTGAAAGCTATACATTCTAAAAAATAGCTAGTGAATTTGCCACACGTGTGTATAGGAGCGCAAAGAAAGTAGATATGGTAGAATAGTTTCCCAGACATCCATGGCAGCACTACTCTAGGTAAGTTCAGGATAAAGTGAGCTCTAACAAAAGCCCTGCTAAAGTTCTATTTTCAACCAGTTCGTATCTTTCCACACGTAACGGCTAATGACGGGACATGTCTAACCTGTTTGGACACGTCACACGATGTTTTCGCGTGTAATATAAATATTGTGCAGTCAGTACGAATCCGTACAGTTTTATAAAAAAAGTTTATTGAGTATATGAAATGCAAGTATGTCTATTTCAGTTGAATTTGTTTCAGTATCGTTGCATTTAAACAGGGAAACACACGGAACTATATTGGGCAACTTCGCTGCCAACCATACAAGGAGTAAGGGAACTATAGTTAATGTCGACTCATATGCAGTAACGGCTAGTGATATTTTTCAAAGGTTAAATTTTTAGTGCTCACTTTATTCCAAATGACCTATAAACGTTTTTATACAACAGTCAAATGTATTCTGAAGTTACCAGACTTGTATTGTAAGAACTATAAATGTTTGCATATTTACAAGGCGGAAGTATGGTAACTGTCCCATACTGTGTTTAGGTTAATTACTTCCTAATTACTAGAGACATGAAAAATTCGCGTTATCATTTGGTAGCACACTAAACACACAACAAAGCATAATCTGCGATTCAATTGGCCACGAACTGTTATGTGTTGTCATTGACGTGTGTTACGTCTTTACAGAGATTGGCCTCTCTACCGGGTAAGCATTCTCCGCGGCAAGTCACGACAATATCGGCCAGCGGGAGACGTCGAACAAGCCTATAGTCACTTGGAGTCTAGTCAGCTGTCAGAAAATAACGCGAATTTCGCATGTCTCTACTAATTAGTTTAGAAAGTTTTTTTACAGTGTATACAATGTTTGAATATATGTGCTAAGGATACTATTTTCGTTGGACATTTGTGTATGTCAGTAATAAGCTACAGGTAGCTTTAAAAACAGTTAAACCACCTGTCGTTTTCCGTCGAGTTACCTGACACGGTGATATCTAACGAAAGTGACGAGCAATGTTATGTAAGACCTGATGTTGGTGTGAATGAATGTGTCTGATATAACTGTGTTGACGGCGGGAGAGATACACGGACCAGGGCTGGGTGTTGCAGGCTCGTCGTACGTCAGCGGGGGCTACGGTGCTGCGGGAGGTCCCGGCTTCAACGCCCTACAGCCGGACGCCAGCCTAGCACCACCCCCTCCCCCGGCGCAGGGACGTAACGACCCTTACTTCGACGCTGCGACACCTCGCAACGTGACAGCGCTAGTGGGCAAGTCTGCCTACCTCGTGTGTCGAGTGCGCAACTTAGGCAATAAGACGGTGAGTCGCTCTACGCTACATACGACACATTTAGGCCTTCACCAACATTAAGCCGCCATCTTAACAATGTATCGATTAATATATTGTGCATCCATATATATTATTATTTAAATCTAAACACATTTGCGAGGTTACATGCTTAAAACAAATTAAAGTGCGAAAACTTTATAACATAAACAAACTTGGAAACTGAAAAGTAGGAGTATATTTAATTATAGTCACATCTACACTTCGATTAGTGACTTTTTAATAACCGCATTGTGTATATGCCTTCATGCTGTGTGATTAAATGTAAAAATTTCGTTAGTACAACGAGTGAAAATTATCCCGAAAAAAGCAGCCACATTTGTTGTAACTACTCCTTATTCAAAGTGGCCTATAAGCAGAAGAGAATATATGTAGTTATAAACTACGTATGAAACTACATTACTTACAACGATCAGAGAATGCTATCTGAACAGGTTCAGAGCTAATTTAACCGCTCCATAAAGCTGGCCATGTTAAAGTAAAGCAGTTTTTCATCAGATATGACTGCAGCCTAAAACTCTTCAAGTGCTACAATTTGTTTCTGAGTTGAAGACCATATTTCATTGTTTTGTCATTTCATATACCTCAACTTGTTTGTAGACTTTTATCACCGGCAGTAGAACATCTCAAGACTTAATAATTATGTTTTCATTACATACAGTTGGTACCTCTTCAATTTAAATGTGATAAAATAACTAAGCCAACTAGAAAACAAATAGTTACATTTATTGAACCAAACCTTATAAACATCATATTGTTAAAATATTCACCAAAGCAAATACTAATATATCTATTATTCACAGAAATATATAATAGGTCAAGTGTTTCGTGAAATTAAAGCAACTTTATAAAGAAATTTATCAGGAATCAGAATAGACGATTGGTTCAATTACAGAGAGTATTTATTGCTTAAATACGTTTACTAAGAATATTTTCATAAAATTGAAAACACAAACTATATACAAACCAAATATGTTATAAATTTACATTTAAAAAATCATATTTATCTTCAATTTCTGTCTCTAGGATTTATTGGAAGTTGCAGATCAGCAATGTAATGTAGAATAACGTTTAAATATGCATTGTAAAATACTAAACGTGATTTTATGACTACCTGTATTACATTTTTTAATTATGTTGCTTTATTTTTAAAAATTTTCACACTAGTAATTTACTAAATATCATCAAAATATGTAACATACATATAGAAAGTAATTTTAGACCACTTGAAAGGCTGACACTGCTAGAGTTGAATTATGTCTATCAATCTTACAGCATAGGAGATTAAACGGTGAATTTATGTTGAAATTACTTATTCTAAATTACTAAATTTTATATATAATTCTTACGAACAAATATCAATATTCAATATATTATTGGAGAATATTGCTGTATTTTAATGTTTCCTTTTTAAAGTATTTATTTTTTTAATGAAATTAAAAAATGTATTTCACAAACGTATTTACAATCGCATTTTCTTAAAAATAATATTTATTGCAATATTTCTTTAAGGATTTTACTAAGCATACTGTATGTTGCTGTGTCGTTGAAATGGTCGAATTTGCGGTGAAAATATTTTTCAAATATTTGTTTTATGTGCCTCATGTGCACTTCTGCATCTGTGCTTCATGTAACTGATTAGTGTTTTAACTCTCGCTAATCACTGGCCAGACGTCTGGTGTTAAATTAACCATATTCTTATTGGCGCAGTAAAATGAGAGACGTGTCTCAACAAACATATGCTGCTGATAACCACAAAGCAGAGGTGTTGATATGCACGTAACAGATTTAAAATAAGTGGTTCAAAAATATGTCCGTGGCAAGCTCGTGGCTAGGTGTAATATATAGTAAGTAGGAAGACTTGTGTCACATCCGTGCCGTAATTATGGTTGTTAATTCTCGTAATTATGTTACCTCTGTTACGTGACAGCACGTTTGTTCGGTAGTTAAAGGTCATTAGACAATAGAGTCATATTAGTTAAGCAATTATAGAAACCTTCGTTGTATTTGTACATTTCTGTACAAATGTCGTTACATTTTCAGATTTCAATATCTTACGCCAAAAAAAATAATGTAAATTAATTGTGTACTCAATTTTGTAACTTAATAGTAATTCTTGCTAATGCAGTGGAATATACACTCAACATGAGCCGTTAATACATGAATTTGTTGGCAATTTGACTTTTTGTACACATCTGGCTGCTCGAATGACTTCAACGTGTACGTAGCCCTGTAGGTTTACAGTATATTAGCTGAAATTAAAATACATGAATTTTTGGAAAATATTTGGTCCAAGACGAACGTCTAGAAACATTACCTAGTAAACTGTTCTACATGCATACGACCGATTTGTTTAAGTTATCCGGCACGCACCCATTGTTACCTGTATGTTTACTTTGATTTTATCATTCCGGTAAGGTGACATGGAATATTTTAAGGTGCTTGGTTACTCGTGTTTTGCAAAGTTTTCTGTCATTTACCAGTTACGAAGCTTAGAGGTAAAAAGTGAGGATCTTATAAAATTCTAAAAATTACGTTCTAAACACATTATTAAAAACAAAATTTAAACCAGTGCAGAATTTTTCCTTTAGTGTATGATTTGGAAAATTGCCAAGTGGTTGAGAAAAAAAACGAATTTAACAACTGAAGTATTGGACATTTTGTTTAATTGATAAAATGTTCGAAACCATTTTTTTTCACTGACGTCAGATCATACATTACGAATATTTGGCACACATTTAAACATTTCAGTACGCTGACAGCTTACACATATTTGTTTACTTTCAGCTAAAGTAATTTATTTTTGTTATTTGGCGAAATGCTGCTTCCCCATAAACCATCTTAGGCTAATTACTCGAATAATGCAAAACACTTTTAAATATCGCGCCGTTTCAAGAATCTTCAAAAATCAACTTAAAACTTTTAACTGTTACAAGAATACCTTCAAGCTTTTCTCTAAATTTTAGTCAATCGCATACAGAAATACTGTATGTAACGTATGTCTATTACTTAGAGGCTTCAAAACAAATGTTTTAATTTTAAAGCAAATACTCATACGTATTTTTTTTTTTTTACTTGTAAGTTTTTGCTTGAGTACCGACTTTAGATTTTTTTTATAGTGTAGTTTTTACGTGTGAGTTTGCAAACAAACATTCCTCAAGAAGTGTTTTTAACAATAACGTCATGTAGGGCACTTCACATATCTTACAAAATATACACATGTATATAACTGACTCAGTTAATTTTAGTTATTTTATTTTGCGTTCATATATTTGCTATTTATTTTGTAATTTCTTGATTCGTTTATGTTGGAGTGTATTGCAAAGCTTTGTTCCAGTTTTTGTGAATTATTGGGTTTTTAACTTCCTCTTAGGAATAAATTATTTATCAAGAAGTTATAGACGGATTTTAGACTGTTGTTAATGGTTTTGTAAAATTCATTTTTTTTTTACTTGTGACATTTTAGCGGGCATATCCTTATGCTGCAGGTCTACCGCCGCAGCCCATGATGGTAGGGCTTGTTCGAACACTAGGCCATAAAATAGAAGTGTGTCAAGGGAATCGAACCCATCACATTTCCTGCACAAGGCGAGGGCGATAAAAGCGCTTCTCTCAGGCGGCCCATAAAACTTGTGGCCGGGTCCATAGACTGCTCGAGCAGAGAAACACATCCAGGAAGAACTGCTGTCCCGGTAGAAACAGCTACTTCTCTGTTTGTGAATATTTAACATGCCTTTATCTGTCTAGGCCAGGCCTAAGAGCCGTGTTCTGCTATGATGGCCGATACTTACAGGATGTCTGCCCCCCAGTGACGTATTCAGTTTAACTGTCACGAGTATAACAATGTGACCAAGTTAAGTACACGTTGTAAATTGTTTGCCAATCAATAACACGTCAAACGTGAGCCTATAATGTCAGAATTTCTGAACGTGTAGCGTTCCGCAAAACGAAGGGCTATACCATAGCCGTCTTTAGAAGAAGGCCGCAACCTTATATCTGGCAACCCTGCCAGGAAGGGTCATATTAACACTTCTGTTAGCTCTTCATAGGGAATGGCTTTGCCTGATTCGTTATTGTGCCCTACATATCCGCGAATCAGGGAAGCCACTGCTGTTGGTGAGACAAAAGAAGTGTTAAAATGGCCCTTCCTGGCAGTGTTGCCAGATCTAAGGCCGCGGCCTGCATCTGAAGACGGCTATGGCTATACTCACAACGGGGTTCTCAGAAGATAGACGCCCGCAAGAACAAGAACATTGCATTTATTTGTAGAGACGGAAATAATTCAAGGGTTCACTGACGTGTACACGTAGGATAGCCTGCAAGAATATCTGCGTACTCAAGCAGACACAACGTTCATTGGCTGCTCGCTGACATAGTGATACATGACTGGGCCTGTAATTATTAGGACCCTTGTTTTTCGCGAAAAGAATTTTGCCTCACTTTGTTGCAGTGCCTTACGTACACATCTGCAGTTCTGCTTCATGGATATTGGCAGCGTGTCTTTATGAAGAGCCGTATATCATTTGTCCGAGCCAATTACAATATAGTCTCTGCAACACCTCACGGCTGTGTTTTACCGGTAGAATCCCAAGGCTCGAGAGAGTTACAATATCCAATCACTGACCACGAAGCAGAACTGCAGATGTCCACGTAAGACACTGAAACAAAGTGGGACAAAATTCTTTTCGCTAAAAACCCAGAGTCCCTACTAATTGCTTGTTGCTTTACTATTTTCTCAGCGCCTACCGAGTAGTGTTGTCAAATAAGTCAGGTTTCTGTTACGAATGTGGCACGATCTCACATTTATTTATTTATAGCTTGTGCCTAAAAGAACACGTGAGTTATTCAGGTCCCTATTTATTTGTAACAGGGAATGTTAGACTTTTAAATGTGTTTATATTCAAGTTACACGTATATTTCCAACGAAAATTGGTCAGAAATGACTGGCAGAAATCTAAATAAAATTTCTAACATACGAGAAAAGGGCATTGTTTTAGTTCCTTTATTAAGGCTCGGTTTGAGTGGCCGTATTGCATTTTATTATTTTTCGCTTTTTTTGAAATTCTGAGATGAAAAATGTTAAACCGGCTACTATACCTCAAATTCTACCTACCTTGAGCTACAAATACAAGCATGGCAACAGAGCTAGTAATGTATAGTCAGGCCGCAATTTGTCGGATAAATTATAAATATAAAAAAACCACACAGATTGCGGCGTAATTATTAGTTAACAGCTAAATCGCAAGCTCTGTCCTGTAGCGAAATGTAAACAGAATTTGAGGTATAATCGCATATTTAACATTTTTCTTCTTAGAACTCCGAAAAAAGCGAAAAATAATAAAATTCAATATGGCGACTGAAACCGAGCCTTAAGGGGACAGATCATAAGCAGCCAAGGAATTATTACATAGGCTTGAGCATACATAGGCCATAGAAATCCACGCAAATCACTTAACTTGAAAATTTCCCTGACCCTGGAGTATATGTTATCCTTAGGGACCCTTGTTTTTCGCGAAAAGAATTTTGCCCCACTTTGATTCGGTGCCTTATGTGCACATCTGTAGTTCTACTTCGTGGCCAGTGATTGGATATTTAACTGACAAGTCTTGGGATTCTACCGGCAAATTACAGACGTGTTGTTTTACAGGAACGTTACTATAATTGGCTCAGTCAAATGAGATACGGCTCTTCACATTGACACGCTGCCAATAACCATGAAGCAGAATTGTAGATGTGTTCGTAAGGTATTGAAACAAATTGAGGCAAAATTCTTTTCACGAAAAACAGGGGTCCCTAGTTATCCTTGCTACCCACACTTCGTTTGGTAAAGTACACACTTCACAGCTCCTGACAGTTTGTAATGTTCAGAAGGTTGAACATATTTAAAGATGAAGATTTCTCAGGTTCGTATAGTCGATCGGGCCGTAGTGGCCTTGAGGTCAGACCTCTCGCCTACCACCAAGGCGGTCCGGATTCGATTCCCGGTTGGGTCGGTCCCCGGATTTCCGCATGTGGGAATCATGCCGGATGATGCCGCTGGTGGGCGGCTTTTCGCGGGATCTCCCGTTTCTCCCGCCCTTTCATTCCGGCGCTGCTCCACACTCACGCCATGTCACTCCTCACCAGCGTTAAAGACCTCGATGTTGAACGCTGTCCAAAATATCTCTCTCACTCAACTACTCGAATAGTCGTCGCCGATTTTAGGCTCAATATACCATATACCCAGAGATTCTTTTGTAACAAAGCATTGCATCTGTAACGGCCTTCAATGGCAGTGAATGGGAATACAGTCGAAAGAAGAGCAGCAATAACACTGTAAAACCGGAACATTTTATAGAGGCATAATTATTTGAATCTTCACTTTGCTGAACACAAATAAAAACGAAATAAAGTTTATTTTATTGTATTTTTGTACGTATGATATTTGTAACCAAAGACATCACCTCAAATAGAATATTTAACACAAAACATCTCAAACTTTCGTAACCATTAATGTGCTGAATTAACATAATTGGGAAGTCAGTTTATCCTACTATTATAGACAACAAACACATATGTTCTATAGGGTACGGCTGTCGTGCAATGGTACGCATATAAATTAAATTTTATATATTGCAAAAATTGAGTGTTAATGAGAAGAAAGTTTGTTTAAAAGTTTAAATGCAAGTTAAATAGAAAACGAAGACCTTGTTACGGAGTTTTGCAGTGATTTCGAAAATATTTTTTTATTGCTACCTAATACTCATATCAAAATTTCGCTGCACAGTTTTGACATTTGTATGTTATAATTTCTAGCTGAATTTTTTTGTAGAATTGTACTGAACGGTTTTTTAGATTTCATTACCCAAATTACCACGTTTTTCGTCGTGGAAATAAGCAAAAATGAAGGAAATTATATTTTTGCTGGCGAATGGTACATTATTTAAAAAAACGCGCCCATGGTATTGTGCATCGTGTGATTGCACATTGACTAAATTTTTTTCAAAACTTTTGTTTAAAAAATATTTGGGTTATTGGCACCAGTGTGAAAAAAACTCGGGAACAAGCCCTTAACGGCCGTGTGAGGCATGAACGGCGTTTCTTATTGCGTGGAATAAGAAATTTAAGATTTTAAAGAAGGCTAAACTGACTTAGTGATATCTAAAGGCTCTTACTTCGCTAAAGCCTACTGCATGTCCAAAAAAGTGTGTTACCTTTAACCGTGAAGACTGTTCACTAGGAACGAGCAATTCCTCAAATTCTCTTCCTAAACGCGAAGAGTAAAAAGTAAATAACAAGGATGAAGGACGCTGTTTTCTTCCGAGCCCTGTGCGAGAAGAGATAAGTGTTACTATGTTAAATTATATGCGATATGCCTCAGTACCTGTCAAACCCTGCAAGTATATCTCGCCATCTTTTTTATTCATCTCTGCGAGGTCCACTCCGCTACAGCTTCTCAGAGGGAGTATTTTTTTAAATGAGCTGAAAACTTTTAAGACGTAAGTTTTTTTCTTAAAAGAACCCCGTACCCTCCTCCCCAAAGAAATTCTCTCACAAATGTTCTCGTAGCAATATTCTCATATTCTCGATGCTAAAAATTGGTTTCTATCCGTTAGCGACATTATTAAAAATGACAGAACACCGCTGAATATAATTTAACACGTAAATACTAAGCCGAGTTCACGCTGCGACTCTCAAGTAAGCATGACCTTCAACGTCTCGTCAGCTCCGAGGTTGTTAGACACGGAACTTGTGACCCAGACTCAAGAACACGGGAGAGGAATCGCCCAAGTCCTGAAGTAACAGAGATTAGCGTAAACCATACAGGAAAGCGTTGTAAATACAATTCTGTGTTGTTGGACTTGGAGTCCATCAGTGGTTTGCAATTGCGCTACAATGGTGTAAACATTAGGTGCATCCGGACAATAACAAACCGAGTCGTATCCCAGTCTAAGTCTTTATAAACACTTATGCTGCAGTTATACAGAGAACCTGGTTTGGGATTGTCACCAAACTATTTATCTGAATTAGCCGATAAAATGTTTTACTTAATTAAGGAAATATTTGTTTGCAGAAATTATATATGAAAGCACTCTAATATTGAACTTGTTGCTATAACAAATATACGATTGGACAGAATTTTCTCTGTTGCTGAAAGAACTTAAACTGCCTGGCAACCAAATATTTGGTTGATACAACTGCTACATGCATTTTTGGCTACAAATACAAACACACATATTATTCGGTTAAATGTAACGAACATAATTTTCCTCTGTGTACTGGATGTGTTTAATCATCAGCACTACCTAAGTGTCGTTTATAATAAGTATGTGAACATTCAGCAACTTAACTTTAGCAAAGAGCAAAACAAGTTTCAATCTTCATATTAGCTTATGTGATTCAGTGGAGTTGAGATCGATAGAGTTTTGCTTTGTAGCACTGTCTGTTACGGTACACTAAATTTATTTTCAATAACTTTTAAAACTCGGTTTATTTGCTTTCTAGCTGATGTGTATCGTGGTGCGCGCATACGCAAATCTATACACACATATATTTACATTTTGGATATGTCTGCTCTCTTAGACGGAAATACAGATTATTCACTAATTACAAGCGAAAATTTCCCTGAGTATAATTACTGAAATTGCTCCATTCGAAATCTGTGGAAAGTCTCTTGAAATCAGCGTATATTCACTTACATTGAAATAATTAAGTGTGACTAAGTTAATTCTTCGGAATAATTTTGAAAATACATTTTGGTTTAGGCAATGATTATTTCGCCCTGCTGTTTTCTGACTGATTTATTACATTTATAATTTTGTGACTTCGTCTCGCGTCAAATTTTTAAGTCATATTAATGTTTTTTGAGGTTTATATGCTCTCATAGTTTCGTATAGTAATAAATAAATGATGGTATTTTAACAATGACTATTTGAACCATTGTTCAAAGACTGCATGGATAATTTTTAACCTTCGACGCAAAGAGAGGGGTGTTAAGTTTGAAGATTCTGTGTGTCTATGTGACATCGCAGGTCCTAAACGAATGAACAGATTTTGATGCGGTTTTTTTCGTTTGAAAACTGGCGTGATCGAGATGGTTCTTAGCTATTATCTAAGTAAATCTGTTCAGTTGTTTAAAGATAATGAGCTCTTTTCTAGTTTTTAACTATTTATTCCAGGAAGTGTTGCTTAGCAACGATGCACTGAGTGCAGCTACATATTCATTGTTTTAATTTCCATTGTAAACGACGAATCCTTGATATTTTTCAGTGAATGTGAGCTATTCTACTGACCTGATCGATCTTCGTTTTATATATAAAGTATTTAAGAGTAATACAATAAATCTTTCGGTGATTCGTATTTTTGTAATCTAAACAACTACACGTAAGATAGTTCACAGTGACTTGTGCATTGACAACCATTTATATTCAAATGTTTTTAAATCCCTCTCTCCCATGCCGCTTTTCCACATGTATTTTACAACATTTTTTAAATACCTGAATAACATTACTTTGGAGTGAAAAATGAGTAAAAAGTTATTACTTAAGCACTATGTAAACATTTTCCATTCCTGCCTGCATCCTCACTTGCCGGATGTTTCATACTGCCTTATCACGTCAGGCCGTTTGCGGTGGTTTAAAAACAACAGGCAGTGAGCGCAACTCAGGAAAAATTGTTTCGTAAAAAAGTAAACGAAAGAGAAAATGCAATGTTCCGTTTTATGGGTTGGCGGCCCTCGGATCCAGCCAGTATGAATAATTCAGAGTAGTTGTAGGACTTGCTCCATATACATGGCAGTGGATTACGGGGAATGTGTTCGTTCAGGATAGACAGTTAGGGAAGGGGTGTTAGGGGAAGGTCGGATGGCGCAGCGGAATTGTCTCAGTGAATTTACACGAATCATTTATGGCGTGTCAGTGAAACATCTTGCCGTTACGAATAAATTATGAAGCAGTACTTCGCTAAGAACACGCCTTCTTCATGAAGATAAGGTTTCAACCGCGAGATCCTTAAAAGACGGAAGCTTTCAGAAACGAAGATGATTTCTTTTTTATATTCGCTTCCATTCTTGAAATTAGAAGCATTCATTAAAGTATCCTAACTCCAACATCAGGAAATAATATTAACACGTATTTTTGTAGAATATATAAATAAGTTTCAGAACCAAAGATGGGGAAATGGTTTATCACATGACTTATCTATGGACATGAATAATTCGCGTTTTGGTTGAGACGAAAACTAGAATTTCAGCGAACGTAAATTTGAGCAACTTTCACAATTGGTCGACTTATTTAACTCCTCCTTAAACTCGCTAAGGCAATGATAATATTGTAACTAAATACAGGTTTGTTTCACTGTAACAGCGAGCAGCCAATAAACAACTGCTGTCTTCTAGAGTACACATATATTCATGGAGGCTCTGGTCAACCGGTTAGTGAACACTCGCATGTTTCCCTTTTCTGCTGACGTATTTTTCTGAATCACACACACACATATAAATGGCGTAGCGTGGCTGTGTACCAATACGTGCGGTATTAGCAGCGACTATACACTTTGAGCAGTTGTGTTGTTGCAGAGACCAAGGTGTATATATTATAATTACCTTGCCTCTTGTACGCTACTGGCTGTGGAGTGTTCCTGTCTATACAAGGAAATTGATCCTCAGGCAACTCAGTGTTTCGTATAGCCATTGCTGGGCACTGCACACCTTGGAACACTCCACGCGACGCCACTGACATACATCTAATATGAATATGTAATAATTTAAACTGTTATACTATATTTGAACTTCTTAAACCTCAAAGAGTGGTTCTATGGAGCCAGGAAGAAATGGCTAACATTACTTTAAATCAAACATCAACATACAATATATTTGAGATTTAAGCACATTTGCCTATTGGATGCCCGTAGCACACCAACTTTGCTCTTAAAAGTTTGTTGCCAGAGTGCGTACTGCAGATCCACAGGCATTAGAAAGTTTTGCAACTGTGTGACTTCCCGTGGTGTGACAGGTGTACTGAACAATATGATAAGACAAACCATTTAATTTTAATTTTTCCTCACCACCTAAATATCAAATCGAGAAGGTTCAGCATAAAACGAATAATATATTAATACTTTAGGTGTATGGTTGGGTATAAAGATGACTCAATCAGGGTTTATAAACTGACATAAGATACTGAGTTATTATCGGCCGGTAAACAGTAATGCTATAAAGTATAACACAACAGCCCACAAACACACAGAGTTCACTGCGGCCTTGTAAGACAATCTTATTGGCTTCCACCATTAGGTAATCTAAATTGGTATTGTTACAGTGATAACGGAATAGGTTTGAATTTATAAAACGTATAATATTTTCACCAATGGCAGTAATTTTTCTCGGTAAGATACATGGTATTTTTAAGCGCTACGGCTGAGATAAAGTTTAGCGTATATATATATATATATATATATATATATATATATATATATATATATATATATATATATATTTAGGTACTTGTTTGAGTGGCTGTTGTCAAGTCACAGTCGTTGAAAATCTGTGTAATGTATTATCGAGGACGTTTAAGCAACGGCAAGTGGAAAATCGCCATAGGAAAAGCCAGAAAATCAACACATGCGCTCAATAGTTTCGTGACAAACGACTGGACCAATGAAGTACGATAAAGGAAGACGTATGTTATATGTTGCACGGAATGTTATTTACGCTGAAAGTATTTTACATGTCACGTTATAAATTTATCACTTAAACATTTCCACCGTATTGTAAAATAAAATATATCATTTGCTACGTTTGTACTTATTCAAACAATTATATCGGTAATATTTCATTGTTTTAAAATACAGAGGTAGGGATGCCTGATATTCGCTAAAAGATTTTTGCATCACTTTGTTTTAACGCCTTATGGGCATATCTGTAGCTCAGCTTCGTGGTCAGTGATTGGTGGTTTTCTAACTCTCAGTGTGTTGGTGTTCTACCGCCTATCACAGACATGTAGTATCACAGTAACCTTGTTCTGATTGGTCGAGTCAAATAACTGACGCCTCTACTCAGACACGCAGCATATGTACACGTGGCATTAAACCAAAGTGCTGCAAATATCATTCGCGAAGAGCAGGCGAAATTACAGCCAAATATCTTCTTTTACTGGCCAGGGGAAACACAAGAAACACAGAATCATAATTATTTCATTAAGGATATGTTTTATTTTAATTTTTTACCGAAAATGCAGTAAACAAACGAAAAACAGGTAAATAAGAAGGGTATTCTTGTTGTGCTGGTGACATAATTTAAAACTCTTCAAATTTTTTTGAAATACATATACATAATTTAAAACTCTTCAAATTTTTTTGAAATACATATACACATGCGTACATACATTTTGAACGTTCCACTATGAAAAAATACTTACAAACGTAGTGGTACGTTGGTTCACACTACTAAGGCTACATCTGCCTCCTTTGCGTAGTAAAGTGAAGTGAAGAGATTTTGTTCGGCAATTGACATCTTATGTCTTCAGCGCTGCTGAGAGGTGACATTATGTGGGTATGGAGCAGCGCCGAAATAATGTCGGGAGGAGGGGGGGGGGAGATCACCGAGAATATCCGTCGACCAGAGGCACCATCCTGCACGATTCCCACGTGTCACAATTCAGGGACCGACATCGTCGAGAATCCAACCCAAATCACCTTGATGAAAGGGAATTTTACGTAGTTACTGAATATTGTTGAATATGGTTAGTGGCATAATATGTTTGTGAAACTGTTAGCCGTATATTCTAAACTACGGATGTACGAAATGCAAATAAATTTCAGTGGGGGATCATTGGTTTCTTCAAAGCATTACGCGCATTGCAAACATTGTTTCTGAGATTTAGATTTGCTTAGCACTGAAAATATTTATTTTATAATTTTAAGACTAACTAAAAAAAAATATTTCAAGAGTTTATAGAAATTACAAACAGACCACTAAATTAATTATATTTAGAAATGGCTTGAAAATCACGTGAATATCAACCTAATGTAGAGTCGAGCGAATTAAATGATTGTGCAGCGGTTATGTGACACGGTTTAGCTGATAACTGACCACGTTCAGTCGTATCGGACTAGAACAATCATTGGCCAGTATAAAAGGAACCCTCGTGTAACGAAATAAAAGCGACATAAAATATTCGTTTTATTGAAGCCTAGCGAAGGTAATATTGTCCCGCGATGAATCACCCCTGATGTCATACAGTTTCCAGAAATAAAGTGAAAGGGAGGCTGCTTCATCCCTGCAGATCCAGTGGGGCGTCAGGAATTCTCGTTAAAATAATACTTCGCTTCTTCGTTTCCGAGCCTTCAATGAGCACAACATCACCACGTTGACAATATTCTGCCTCAAATTGCTGGAATAATTATTCTCTATGATAAACTTAGGCTTAATTTTTTGGTGTAGTACCAAATATCTCAAATAAAGTGTAGAATTTTAAAACTCCATGGTTAGGATGCTTTTTTAAATTTCTTAATACATTTCAAGCGGAACGTATTTGATTTATTTGTTTGAAAGCAGTGGCAGCGCGAGTTTTTTTTTGCCAGAGAGGGCACAAGTTGCTGAGAGCTGTACACTAGTGTGAAGGCGTCGCCGTATAGCAATGACCATGTAATATCTACTGGCAACTTATTGTCTTGTGAGCAGTCAGTAATAAGCGACACCTACATACGCTGTGGTCATAGCGTCAACTAGCTCACAACTATATATACAGTTCCTGCAACTTGTGTCCTGTCTTACAACAACCTATGAGCCGCCAGTTTGAAAGCGATATCATTAAAACGTATCCATTAAGGGCCTTGCCTACCTCAGAGCCACGGCGGTAGCAGGCCTAGGGTTTTACATGTTGAGGTATATTCGCTGTCGCTCAGTTCCTGTTTAAGCTACATACAAGTCATCACTGACTTTTTTATTCATATCTATGCCGCGCACATTGTTAAATGATCTTTTAGGCGGTTTTTTTTTTCAATACTCTGACAACGTAGAGCGAAAAATGGTTCTTAGGTATTGAAAACACTCGCAAACGACTATTCACAAATTTTCATGTACCAATATATCCTTTCCCTCGATGCAAAAATAGTTTTTGTCCGGCCATAGATATCACAAAACAACTGAGCCCAACTGAATCTACTTTGACATGTAAAACCATATCCTTGCTGTCGCCAGAGCTCTAAGGTAGGCAAGGCCCTTAAGAAGTTATCATTGATTGCACATTTACTCTGTGTTGTGGATCCTTGGTAGCCAGAGTCCTTAACATAGTGCAGACGTATTCCAGTTAGCCGTGCTGCAATAACTAACGAGATTATATTGGTTATGTAATTACCTAAACACCTGTGCAAACAAGATTCCTCTCGTGCAGAAGCGATAACAGCCATTTGGTACAGGAAATTCAGTTTACTATGAAGTCATTGTTATATTTTAATCCACTGATAACTTCTTTGATACTTACTTTAGTGCGTAGAACAGCTCTTAAATTTTTATAGCTTTTTTAAATTGCAAATAAGTATGTGGCCAAACTAACGCGTAATTTGCGCCAATAGTTTGAAATTTAGCTAAGCCACAAATTGTAGAATTTGAAACATATGCTAATCTAATGTATTTTACTGAAAGGATGCACTGAATCTAAAAAAAAAAAAGCAACAGCAACATTGGTCAGTAACGCCTTTATGAGCGGAGTATTTTATTAAAGCATTGTGTTTTAATGACTTTTGTTTTCTATAATACTTTAAGTGATGAGCATATTTTTATGTTATAGGAATATTTTCTTTTTCACATACAGTAAACTGTAAAGAAGTAATTCTAAACAATCTCCCAAGGGCATGTATGTGTACCACATCTTTAAAATAGTTTGATGTGTCTATGGAACTTCTAAAGATCAAATTTTACAGTGCGCACGTTCAGCAGTTTTGAATAGTAAATATAATCCTCGTAACACTCTGCATAGTTTATGCGTAAGTCGAGAACTACTCGCTTCAGCATATACTTCATCTACTGCCAAACCCATGTGCAGGGTCGTTTATAGGGGAGGCAGGGGGGCCTTACTGCCCCAGGCGTAGGGTTTGAGGGGGCGCTGAAATGTAATTTGTCTACGCTCCAATATAATTAATTCATCTAAATTATTAAAACATCCATTACGTACAACCATTACCCAACTGGGGTTTTCTATGCACCAATTAATATAAACCTATTTTGAAGATGCTTCTACCTTGCATATGCGACTGCATTACAACAAACATTATATAATATAATAAATAGTACTGACAGGTTTCATGTATTTCTACAAAAATTTTCTACTGTTATTTACGCGAGTGAAAAACAGAGTATGCAAGATAGGTTAATTATGGTTGGGTTGATTGGACTGAATGAAAATGGGCGACGGAAAAGTGGTTGGGGAGATGGGATACAATCACAATTTGGCTCCGAGCAAAGGGAAGCCTAGCTTTGTCACTGACGATGTGTTTATACACTGTCGTAATATGAACTACATGAAAATAGCAGATTGTTACATTGTCTGCGATTATGTATACGCATGTCTCAAAAACCTTAAAAATGTTTGCTATGTATAATTGTTTTCATTCCTGCTAAAAACGTGGGTTATTAAAACACCGCAAATCAGGTTTCGACAATTTAATCAAAATGTTTTCTTTTAAATACAGGATATTTTGATTATTATTTCTAACACTTATAGAAAAATCAAATGGAGTTCTATTTGTTTCTTTTTATAATGAAGTATGATCATGCGTCCTTGCAGTCTATATCGTCTCAAAAACCAAACAACTAAGGTAATAAACAATACGGGAAAACAAACTGAACAGGCAGTAGTTAACGTACATGCCGACATAATTGATACTACATCAGCAATCACAAAAAGGAATTGTGTACACCACACTGAAATAAAAAGAGTGATTAAAATTTTAAGACGTTTCAGAGTTTTTTGTTTAATTCTGATAATTCCTTTGAAATTTAATTTTTATTTTTTTTGTGTGGTTGACACAATAAGTTTTGGCATTTTTAAAAATAGTATTACTTATATATGTATTGGCTAGAGCCTATGCGGCTTGTTTTTCTTTATTGAGTTTTTTCCTTTATTCACACTTGGTTTTCTGAAACAATATAGAACTACAGTGGCATATCTCCACAACATTTCACTATTTCCTTGACCTCCGATGTAAGAATCTTTCAAATATATGGTTTCTATTTGCCTCTTTTTGTTTCTGTTTGATTGTCTCTATCACTTATAATAGTGATATTTACTGTTATAATTTATGTTAAATTTAACATTTTCGTAAATTGCTTGTGATTGCATAAGGGTTCAGAAAGGTTTACCATGTAAATTGCCAACTCACTTATAATTTTTGCTTGCTGTATAATCAGGAAATAAAAAAAAGCAATCAGCAGCATGTTTGCCAAACAGTCAGCCCAAACTTCCCGACATCCACTTGTCGCTAATCGAGTGTTTCTACGTCTCTGCTATCTTCCCATTTTAGTTCATGGTTATTGCGATGTTCCTCTTTTCTCTCCTCTTCACGTCGTTGATAGAGATCCTGTGTAAATGTAGCATTGCTTGTTAGGCTATTCTGCAGCTTTACTTCTGCTCTATCTGCCGTTCATTGCGAGAACCTATTTCCATGTTTGGCTCGCACATCGAGATTTCGTCCGTTCTCTTTCTGCCGGGTCGTGATTCGTTTACAGACAGCCTCACTTTGACAAAAACAATACTGTATCATAAACCTACGATAACGCTGCATTGCTTCCAGAAAAACAACAATACGGAGAATGTACCATTTTACAGAAGCGGATACATTAAGTTACAGTCATGTGCACCATAGTAGGGCAATGACCTGCTGGAAATTCGGGTCAAGGAACCCGACCAATCGAACAGCCAGATAGAGCTGTCTTGTTAGGAGCGACCGCCTTAGCGTGCGGTACCAATGGTTTTAATATTTCCAGCATCTTCTCACGTAGTTGCACGCTTGCATTGCAATACATACGATACTAAGCATTTGTGTTCGGGCGTGTCACAGTATGTTTACAATTCTATTGCGCTCCAAATTAAATTAGCCGATGCATGAAATGTTAGGAAGTGTGCCAAGGAAAATACTTTTTACAAATAAATATTAATATCGGAATAAAGTCAAATAACACATACATCATTTTGTATTATTATGTCGCTACACATGCTTATGATGTTTTTTTTAAGAACCGCCCTTATTTTATAAATAATAAAAAATTACTTTAGTCCTAATTCAACTTGTAGATATTTTTGTCTACACCCCAAAGAAACGTTAGGATTGTAAGATACTTTTCCTTTTTAGGTATCAATATGTAAATGTTTCACTGAACATTTCTGAAATTGTAAGGAATGTAAAAATTTCTATATCCGAATTGTATATAGGTTTTATATAATGTAGGCTATAAAATTACGTTAAGTCTATGTGAAATAATTATTATTAAGATAAGACCATCTAAAAATTTGACACGATAACCACATTACAGAATGGCTATTTTGTTCATGATTTAACATGTCACTATCCCAGTTAAAAACACCATTGCACTAATAAATACGTATTTAATGTTACATTTTGTAAACCATTAGAAAGATGCAAACGAATTTTCATGTTGTTAATTATAAAAGTATTATATTCATTAGAAAACATTTTGCGGCAATTTTGGTCTGTTTTCGAAGACAGAATAACGTAAATATATTAATATTAATGCCACATTTTTGAACATTGTAGTACACTCAATAACATTTATTTATTTATTTTTTTCATTCAAGGTTTGTGTTCAGTAGGATAGTAAGGTTCGTTTGTATATATCCGCCATTTTAAAAGTTACCACAGCTTGGATAAATATACATTATAGCATAATTCTAGATTTGATTGGCAGATTAAAAAAAAACATAATTTTGACACTTGATAATTTAACTATGGAATTTAATTAACTACATTTGATGTTAGTCCAGTGTTTTGGACGGATTCAATAAATAATTTGGTATTTTGAAAATTAATATTTCTAGTATTATAACAGTAGGGTATTTATGTATATTCGCCATTTTGAGGGATGGTACTACCTAGGTGTTTGATGTTTGTGTCATACTTCAGAAGCACTTAAGTGGATCTAAACCAAGAATTAAAATGTTTGTAGTTTCATGTACCTAGTCACTTAAGCTTTGAAATTTACAGTATACTCCGAAATTTTGGAAGAATCCCCTAAACAGTGTTGTTGTTTTATCTTGGAACTTTCTCAAACTACTCTAACCAAGGTTTACAGAAAAAAAATACATCTGTAGTAAAACTTTTTAAACTTTGTGACACTAATGTCTATCACACATTTTCGCTAAGGCCATGTCATAAATATTTGAAGTTAATATGAGATAGATACATTGTTGTTTAATAAGATTAAACTATTCTTGATCTGCAAAAAGTATTAACTGAGTTTAAGGAAAGTAATAAAACTAAGTATTCTTTGGCTACAATTTTGCAAGCTAACACTATGAAAAATTTACTTTTTACGATAAATTTTAGAAGCTAATGCCTTTATTACAACCAAATTTGGCACATGTGTAAAAAGGTAAATACGTTACTTTAACGCTCTATGATTTATTTCAGATAGCGTACATACTTATATTTAAATAGTATTAAACATAAGTAACTACGGAGCTTAAAACAAAACTTAGAGTATTAAATATACATATATAACTGTATATACGTACTGTAGAAATTTAAAAGGAAAACCGTACTTTTTTTAGAAATTATTTATTTTACCCTTCTATGTATATAAAACGATATTTACTGCGTGTCTCCAGTATCGCTGTGTTCTGTGTCTTTGGGTCACTATATAGCGCATATATATATATATATATATATATATATATATATATATATATATATATATATATATAGTGAGAGAGAACTTACTGTACACCATAGTTTTAAATTGTAAAAAACACGTTCCTTTTACAACATCGGGGATTCGTATTTATAATTCCTGGTTTTTTACGCCAGCTTAGTACTGAAAAGAACCAATTACATAGTATCTTCTGATTTCTTTACACCTATCTCCTTTTAGCCACATTTTCTTCCCTGAGTTAAGAAATGTTAACTCTGAACTCTGTATTTCGACTCTCTGCGCCAAATGTAACGCCAATCTGAAGGAAATACGTTGCTGTTGTTAACGCTCTCAAAGTTGACAAGTTATTAATCCCTTTTTATCGTAAAAGCTTCGAAGAAATTATAAAAAAAAAATTTGCGCTATTTGATAAAACTGTTAACTTCTTAAAACATGTGAAATATTGATAAACGGTTATGTTTTATAAGGTATTTGATATTTACTTCGAGTCAACAGCGTCATGGTTACTAAAACATTATCTGGCTGACAACATAAAGTTTTAATGAAAAGGCATCACTGCTCCCTTAAGCTTCTTATCAATAGAAATAAATCAGTAACCAATTTCGTTAGCAAAAAAACAAAATACAAATAAGGTTGATTATACAAACCAATTAGTATCTTTGGAAAATCGTTATTTGAGCTACATTTAAACGGCTACCAACAGCAAATAGAACACACGGCCATGAGAGAATAGCAAATTATGCCATCAGTTCAGGGAATTATGTTAATGAGATCGTTAAATTTATCCGCTCTGATGCTCCCTCGGCTCTGGTACGGTATCGATGTTATTGATGACGTCATGGTCAGCTACATTCGTTAACACTGGACTGAATTCCGTTGTGTGCGTTGTCTACCAACATTCTGTAGGTCTGAGCGCTAGATGAGCGGGTGAGTTGAGGGTGTTTCTATTGCGATCAAGTCATCATTTTATATTTATATGAAATATTGTTAGTTTTGTAGACGATGCTTGTGAGTGCAGTTTCTTCTTACGAAACAATTTTAGCTGGCGTAGTTTTTTCTTAGTAGTGAGTCAAAATAGAAATTCGCACGTTCTACTGCCATGCAAATTGTAAAAACCAATGAACTTACGTACGTGAAATAATTCACAGTAAAATAACATACGATGGTCTACGTAATTAAATATTTGAAAAAATACCGCGAACCGTGATTGTATTTTTAAAAAATTATAGAATGGCAACTTTTTTCTGTACATTTGCAAATTTTTAAAATTCAAAGTATTACGTTGTGAGTTTCTTGAATGTTTTATTGCATAGCTCATGGGATGTAAGTTCACAGTGAATTATTTTGTTGATGTGGGACAGTTGGTTTTCACTACTTGCATGGCAGCATAACAAGCAAATTTTGACTTTGACACCCCGTTATGAGATAACTATAAGAGCTAAAATTATTTCCTACGAGTAAAATTTACTCACAAGTATCGTCTACAAAACTAACAATATTTCATATAAATATAAAATTACCTTATTATCGCACTTGAACACCCTTAAAAGGCTATATAAGAGCGCCTGCCCCATATGTTATCAACTCTAAGCAGACATAACCCCAATATTGCGTAGTAAAGTTTCAAGCAAGGTGTTAATTTAACTATCTGCAAAATGTTCCTATTCTATAACATTTATTATACATTTTCATATAGTTTCAAAATCTTCCTCTGATATGGCACACTAAAATTATCTTCCGCTGTTCATTGTAAACTTCTACTAACTTAAAAAAAGTTAAGGGTTTCTTATTGGTTTCTAGCAAACAACATTTAAGAAGTTTTATCACCTGACAACTATTTTTGTTTTATGATTTACTTCCGAAACAGTTGTGTCCTCAAAACGTCTTACAGAATTCGTCATGATGCCAAAATAAAGAAATTTAATTATTGAAATTAAAATTCGGTTTCGTTTTTCAATGTTTACGTTAAAAGAAAAAATGTAAATGTGCTGAGAGTTAAGAACGTCATATGTTGTAATATTGAGTTTTAAAAGTTACTCAATTACATCAAAAACGTTGCGGAGATGATTCATGGGTTTAGAACTATCAAAAGTGCTGCTATGAATGTATGTGCTTGAAAACCTATTTATAAAGTTACATTGCTTTCATACTTTAGAATAACACAACGTTAATTTCTTTTACTGCGATTTTAATTATTCAAAACCAATATGATATGCTATAATGTATTCCCGGGATGGTAAACCTTTGTCGAAACAAATTTTATCAAAATAATAATTAGCGATACTGATAAATGTTGCAACAATATGACTCGCTTCTACCACAATAACATGTCATTGTATGACGTACACACACGTGTCATTTTTAATTAATTTAATTTCAGGAACTACCAGCTGACCTTTTTTTTTTTTTTTGTAGTTTTGTACCATTCTGTATACTACTGTCCAACACAGAACATTAAAAAAATTAATTGGTTTTACGCTGTACTCAGAAGGGTGTATGTATATGTTCATTAAAACACGTCTCACGCATGTCGACAACAACTGCTATCCGGGAATATACTAGATATAACAAATTCGACGTTTAATATAACTAAATTTTTCCAGAAGTAATGAAGTCTTGCATATAATAAAACAATAGGCTTGATCATAAATCACTATGATTTATAAATCAAACGTACACGTTTAAAATACGTGAAATAAGTATTAATTAAGTTCCTAGCAAATACACCTATGATTGGACTTTACGGTAACTAATAATAAAATTATATTTAAACATGCACAGAAAATTTGATAGTTATGGAATGACATTCTGTGGTCAGGTATCATATCTATGTTTATCTTCAGTTAAAAATAATTTTGCAAAAAATAATTGCAGAAAAAATTTTAAATTTACGGACTTGTTTTTAAATTTCATTCAAGTGTTTCTAATTCAAGCGATTGCCCGACATTAAAAAAAATTTACATTTTGCAGTATTTTCTAAAATTTCCTCATAATATACTTATAATATGAAATAGTTAACTTTGAAAATGAACCATTTAGAAGTATTAATTTATTTTGCACAAAATTACACTTTGAGTTCCGCATGGTCGGTGTGAAACATTATAATTTGGGTGCACTGACATATGTTTATAAAAGAAGATTTAATTAACTAACCGATGTATATGTGTATATATTTATTCTATTGCTTTATCGAGAGTAGTAATGAAATTGTTCATATTATTTTTGAGTTCTTAGCTTTTTCGAATTATGTTTAGAATGTATGTATACTTTATAGTTGTTTCGAAAATAATTAGAAGTTGGTTAAAGACTACTCTCTCTCTCTCTCTCTCTCTCTCTCTCTCTCTATATATATATATATATATATATATATATATATATATATATATATATATATATATATATAGCCACGCATTCATTACATTTATCAAACGTATTTTCCCATTATATTATAACAATTTATTCCGCACAAAGTCCTCCAATACACTTTGAAATAATTTTCGTAGTTAATATTGCGAATTACATTAAGAAGTAGGTATGTACAAATTACTTTCTTAATAGTACAATTAATAATTATAGGAAATTAAAGCAACTATTGATAATTGTTATTCTTATAAACATTAATTAGGATGACATTTTTGTTTCAGATAAAAATGGAGGAATTTAAACTTTTTTAGAGAACTTGTTTTTGTTATTTAAAAAATTAACGGCATGCCTACGATTGTTTATAAATTTTCTGAGATTTCACTTCGGTAAAATTTTTGAATTTATTTCTTGAATGTTAAGACACGGTCTGCGCTTACTTCTTTATGCATTAGCAAATTAAATCCAGAATTTTTAAACTACTCTCGTAGTGTTTCTTTCCTTTTCATCTAAACAGATATTTCATGTCTGATTTAATTTCTTAGTCTTTCTAATGCTTTCACCTCTACAAATCTTTCACGAAATCAAAAGGGATTTATATTCATTCTCAGTGGTATTATATAACGTAAATTTTGCTTGTTGTAAATTTTCTCTCAGGCAAATTTAGTTCTTAGTAACAGTTATTTTTAACCTCAACATATTACTTCATTTTCCATAATCTCTTTTTTATAAGAATTCGCGTTCTTTCAGCATAGCTGGGTATTACTATTTAAGTCTGATGAACCGCCTGGGGAAGAGCAAGAACGTTTATCTCCCTTGCCACGATCTAGGCTTTAGCACAGAAAAATGAGAAAGTCTCACTGTAAGACAAACGCAGATACAGTTTTCACAGATACTTTCACTCGACTACCTGTTGACGTTATAGCAAAAAGAAGCCAATTTTTTATATATATTTTGCTACACTGCATTTCACGTTTACACGTTCCCCACTCGAGTAAACGTAATGTGTGCTACAACTGCGATAATACATTCAGTCAAGAAAAAAATACTAGTTTAAATAACGAAGCGGGCGCAAGTGGACGTAAGTAGCAACTGAAAAATTGGTAGCGGTGGTTTTCGAGGGAAAAAAAATTTGCACCAACTTATTTAAACGCCTTGCTTGTAGCTCTGCAACTTTGCTTCATGGTTAATAATTGAATATTTGAACTCTCAGACTCTCGGTGTTCTACTAGCTGATCACAAGCGTGTTGTGTCGCAGTAAACTGTTCTGATTGGCTCAGACAAATAAGTGACGCCCTATACAAAGGCATTATGTCAGTTCCCACGTTGCAGAGCTGCTGATGAACGTACACAGTAAAAAAAAATTTGTGCATTAACAAGGAAATTCTTGTAACGTAATATCAGAACATTTTCAGTCAGATAATAAAAGTAAGATGTCAGAAACCTTTTAAAATGGTTACGAATATCGTAAACAACTTTCGGAATTAGTAAAATAATGCTAATGAGCATATTTTTCGAATTAAAACCAAATAAATCTAGGAGACCTTTCACATTTTACAAAACATTTCGTATTTTTACAAACAAAAAATTTTGGAAACTAGTTTCCAAAAAAAAAAAAATTCGTAACCTTACAAGTGATTATTGTAAAATGAACCAGATATTAGCTGTAAATATACAAAATTTGTTTATAGATTTACAGAAATGTTTGTAAATATACGAAGAAATTTGTAAATGTACAAGATTTTTGTAAATTTTACAAAATATTTTCGTAGTGTTACAAAAAACTTCTTTGGAAACTGGTTTCCAAAAAAAACCTTTTTCTAAAAGTAAAAAATTTTTTTTACTGTGTAAGGCAATGAAAATAAGTGATGCGATGCAATTAATTTTCATGAAATTTTATGTTCTTACGTACTTGTTATCAAGTCCTAGGTCGCCAATGTCTAGGAACCCTGGTTTTCTTTCAGTGCCTTACGTGCACATCTGCAATTCTGCTTCATGGTTATTGCCAGCGTGTCTATGTGAAGAGCCGTATATTATCTGTCTGAGCCAATTACAATAAAGTCTCTGCAACACCTCACGGATGTGATTTGCCGGTAGAATCGCAAGGCTCGAGACAGTTGAAATATCCAATCACTGATCACGAAGCAGAACTGCAGATGTGCTCGTAAGGTACTGAAACAAACGGGGACAAAATTCTTTTCGCGAAAAACAGGGTCCTTAGAAATGGCTTTTCCTGATGCGTCGGCGTGCAAACAAAATAAAAAATCAAGAACAAGCATTGTCATTGGAGAGACAAAATAAAAGTGTTAAAATTACACTTTTTGGCAGTGTTGCCAGATTTATGGCCTCGGCCTTCTACTAAAGATGGCTATGAATGAACCCCAACAAGCAGTTAACCTTTACCACGATAAATCAATGTCGAGTCCCAACATCGAACTTCAGACCCATAGTGTACCACAGAGTGCACGGTGGTCGTAACACACATTGGTGTGGTTCACAAGTGCTCTGTGCGACGACCTGCGTCCAGGCGGGCTTCCTAGTATGATAATTTGTTGAGCCTTTCGGCCCAAGGGACTCTATAGTTACTGTTTCTTTATTAGAAGGGATACTGCCTTACAGGCATAATCCCACGGCTGGCCGAGTGCGTGAACGAGCGGCCCGTACCTGCGGTTCCTCTCGTACTGAGCAGGGATACTGGTACGACACACATCTCAGTAGGGAATAGCTAACCTGTCTTAGGACAAGAAATAGTTGCCACTTTATAGACCTGTGTTTCATCTCACACTGTTCTTTGCGCACGCAATCCCTATGTATTCGCCTGCTGTTCCAGAAAAGTAGCTAATTGACGAATGGTCGTGGAGTGAGTGTACACAGTATTATTAATTCTGACATGAATGTCATTGAACTAGGAGAATCTTTCCTTTCCTTTCTTATAATTATGGAACTGAACAATACGTGGATTCGCTTACCTGTACGCTTGCCTCCAAGAATATATGTTCCCTCAGCAGACAAGAGGAGTAGTTCATTGGTAGCTCGCTGCAAATTTTGTCCAAAAGAAAAGGCAATTTTTTTTCGTGTCTTTAATTAAGTTATATGTAGTGACATTTCTCTTGCATATTGCATTTTAAGTAATATAATTAAAAAGAAACATAAAAATTGCGCAAGAGTTTTACTTTCAATAGGACTAGACAGTTAAAGTTACTGTGTACTATTGAAAACATCCTCATTTGAATCGCATGAATCTTCACGTAATTCCAATGACGGAATCAAAATCGCAATTTAGTAATTGTACGTGGTGCTGCTCCACCACCTTTCAGTACGTGACTCTTGCTGTATTTCTCTAGTTATTCGTTCAGTTGTTTCGTATCGAGTGACTTTCTGGTTGTGTTTTTAGCTGACTAAAATTACGGAATCAAATCACTGACTGTAGTTGCCAGGAAATTATTGGCAATTTTCGCTGATGTATGTCAATGAAATCCCTAACTAAAGTGACAAATATTACTTACTGAAGTTTCTAAAACCACTAACTAAATCCTGTTTAACCGATGGCTGAATTAACTGACTGAATATCAGTGTCTAAATGTACGATTAGAAGAAGTAAAATTATTGAATGTTGATTAGGAAATTAATTGAACCAACCTATTTATTTATGAATAATTGAGAAACTGCAGATTACTTTTTATTTTTTTGTAGTAGGTTATAGTAAACTGTTTATTGGAGTGAAGTGTTTAACTATTTAAAGAACGTTGTTGTTCAAGCATAAGCAGACGTCGTAACTTATGATGGCAGAACGCAAGGGTGTAAAATGCGTTGCGTGACGTAACCACTGAGTGTGGCGAAGTGGCCAAATATGTATTTTTGGGGTTGAAAGCGGTTGGGGATGTATTTCCCGTGTCGGCATGAATATGTTGCCTCGTGTGGTCAGCCACACACGTTCAAACAACTACCAGCGATGTAAAACCACGTGATGCGAAAAGATAATAGTCGGACGTCCGTACTGAGGCGTGGTTGGTCGACTGCAACTTCGCCAGAACCAACCAGCTGTGTGGTTGCTGTTACGTGGTCTGCTGGTCACGTAGTGCCAGGGGGTAACCAATCATTATGTTCTAGTGGGTTCAAGGGCCTACAATTATGAGTATATGTTCGTATTGTAATGAAATAATAGCTGGAGATATTATTAGAGTTAAAATAAAACTCTTGTTATACTTAGATAAAAACAATATTTGATTTGTTGTATCCAGTAAACCAAAAACCTTAATTAATAGATATTGCATGATAGTATGCCGCTCAAAATATTATCTCTGGGATTCAAAATGACATGAAAAATCTATACTTGAATATTTGCTTGTAATTCACAAACATAACTGCTCGAATTTTGAATAATTAATAAATTGTACCTTCAAAACAGCCGCAGATACCAAGCATCAATAATCGTAAATATGAAGTGCTTCACGACTTTACGGTAACTTTAAGACACACTTAAGTTGATAATTCAATTCTTAATACCTATCTTGAAAGTTACGGAAAAAATTTGATAAAAAGGAGAAGCTTAATGAAGTCATCTTAGGTGGAATGCGTAATACTACGTCTTTCCACATTGTCCTTCATAAATATAATTGTCATCAAAGTACTGGACTACTCTACGCTATGTATTAAAGCAACAAAAAACATTTTCAGTGGATAAAATATATTTTTTTAAACAAAATATCCATATATATTACTTCAAATTTTATAAAACACTACCACAATATTCACATTTACACTTCGCCCATCAAAAATAATACATCTAGTTAGAAATCGCGTTGTTAAATGTAATTTAAAACGCGTATAAAATCTCTTAAGAATATTAAAATTGTGAAACAAAATTAATAACAATGTAATAAACGAAATATAAATACTTAATCAGTAACGTTGCTCTATTCCGTCAACGTATCAAGCTACTTATGAATACAAGTACAATAAAAAATGTTAAGTAACCCCTGACATAAAAATACTCTAAAAAGTAAATTAATAAGATTTCTCTCGTGGCCTTTTAACTTCATCAAAAGTACATATTAATATTTTGCTTTCCACATCCTTAGTTTTCGAATTTCATACAATTCTGAATTTGGTTTGTAGATGTTTACGTAAGCTTCATTCTTGTAAAAAATCATCTCGATATCTCAACGGGTATAAGCGGCACAGATAATTATTTGAAAACACGTTTTATTTTTTTAACAACTTTCAAGGACGCATTTCAAAAAATCCTGAAATAACTTTTTGATATTAACGTAAGATTTATTTTAAAGCAATAACCATTTCAATATTTCCACTGGTTTAGGAGATAAGTGGGATTAATTAAAAATACGTTATATTTTTTAAGAGCTTTCAAGGATGAATTTCGAAAAATTCTAAAAAAAACTCTTTTTAGATATTTACTCAAGCATCATTTTAAAGAAAAAATCACCTCACTAACTGAAACGGTTTAGGAGAAATCACGGATTAATAAAAACACATTTTACGGTTTTTCCCCTCATTAATTTTCAAATTTCGCAAAATCGAAAAATTCTCAAATATGCTTTTGTTTGGGCAATATTTTGAAGTGAAAAAAATTATGATAGCTTTCCCGGTTAGTGAGATATCAGGGATTCTTAGAAAACACATTCACCCTCTTAATTATCGAATTTCGAAAAATATTTTCTTATGGGGTACCTACTGGGAAATGGGAAGCTTCCCTCAAAATTCCATGGTTCTAGGTTCAGCGGTTTGGGCTGTGCGTTGATGAGTGAGTGAGTGAATGAGTCAGTGTGTCAGTCAGGACACTTCATTTTATATATTAAGATTAGTTTTGCTGTCGTTATTCTCTTAAATTGTATACTTGACGTGATATATCTGGTCATGCTTATATAGCTCAATGGCAATCCGAAAACCAAGCGGAAAATTGTTATATATATTTTTATCTGCCGTCACGCGTATTAGATTCAACAGCCTTTACGTTTGACTAAGATTATCGGTAATTGTCTTAAGGGCCCAGCCTACCTTAATAGGTTTTGCGCGCTAGAAGCTCAGTATAGCGACGCTTGTATTATAGTGACCTTGAAACACGTATATATATATATATATATATATATATATATATATATATATATATATATATACGTGTATGTGTGTGATTTCGTTCACATCACATGTCAGTTAAATGGATGTGACGCAGTATGTTTTATTGAAGTCCTTTTTTAAATAAAATTAGCTACTTTAATTTAGCAGTGTTTATAAGTACAAGCGGTTTTCAAATTATTAGATCCTCTTATAGCAATTGAAGCTTATTAGAAGTCAAAACGTTATTATAACGTGGCGGTAGTTATCGCGAATATTGCTTGCACAACTTTGTTTCAGTTCCTTAGGTAACAAACAACCTTTAGCTATTCGTCAGCGATGGTATATTTATCTCCCAGCGTTTTGGGATTCTACCCGCTAATCTCAGACTTTTAGCCTCTACACATGAACACGCTGCGTATAACCATGAACAGAGTTGCGGATATTCTCGTCAAATACGATTATACCTCAAATTATATTTACATGTCGCTACAACACCGACCTTGCGATTTAGCCATTCACATATAACTACTCCGCAATCCGTGTGGCAAATTTTTTATATGCATAATTTGCCCGACAAACTGCGACCTAACTATACAATACTAGCTCTATTGCTATGCTTACATTGTAGCTCAAGGTAAATAGAATTTGCGGAATAGTCACAGATTGAACATTTTTCTTCTAAGAATTACAAAAACGCAACAAATAATAAAAATCGATGTGGCGTCTGAAACCGAGCCTTAAAACGAAGTGGTGCAAAACTTTTTTTAAAATACCGGCACAGGTATCAACATACATGTTAAATGATGATTCTCTGACACTATAGTTACACAAGATGGGAGCTGCTTTCTACGAGAAATTTCATATAACTCCCAATACGAAGTACCGACCTACAGCAACTTATATGTGTGGTACATAGCTTTTATGTTAACTGATATGTATAGCTCTTGTACTTTTCATTTACTAAGAAAGGGCGTAACATGTTAGTGAAAATACTAGTTTCTTAATTATTATTCTTTGTTCACATAGTGTATAAATAATACATTTTTTATTAGTTTGAATGCAGTAGCCTAGGTCATGCTTTTAAAGTACTTTACATTTTATTTTACAAGCATAACTGGTTTCCTGTAAATACTAGTCGTGTATTAGGAAAGAATCAAATGTTATACCTTTATTCTTTACCAGAATCAAAGAGTACTTTGATGAAACTCAATTTTAACACGTAAATTCAAAACGAATGAGGCTAATGTTTAAAGTCTCCTGTATTTCCCAGCAATTTTGCAAGTATTCAATATGTAAATTAATTCTTTATGAAACAACCTTGTATTATTTCTCGAAATATTTTTTTTAATTTAAAATTAATTGTGCCAGAAAATAATCCGAGAAATAATTTAATTACAGTACACACTAATTACTCTGATATCGAAATAACAAAACAATCGCAATATGCAAGTCACTTCAAATCTTAAAATGTCCATAAAATTGCTATAAATTTCTGTACCGGGTTTGTTGTGATAATGTTTACGTGAAATTATTTTTATTAGTACAGTGTAAGAACTCCACGTATTTGCAAAGTGGCTGGTGTATTAAATATTTAGGACATATTACTACTACGAAATAAAAAATAGTTAGAAGAATTGCAATGAAATAACACTACGTTCTTCTACAAATCTGTAAGTAGGCACTTCATCGGTGCGTCCGGTAGATTCTTGAAGCTTGATAGATGATAACTAGAGGCACGATTGTTTCGCGTATTGATTCTAGGTCAAGTTGAACGTCAATTACGTATACTTCACTCCTTCTGTGATTAGACGAGAGCGGTTTTAACACACATTTGACGACTGCAAGCCAGTTTTAAATAAGGAAACAAATCGTGGAGATATCACGTGCTACACGTTTGTACTGTTAGAAGCCGATGGATATTCGGCTTGAGCCGGTACACGTATAGAACTGAGAAGTCTAGGCTGTTGCGAACTGAATACGCGAAATACTCGTGCCTATAATAATAATGTATTTTATCTAATTCTGTAGCTAATTCTGTAGCTATCCGCATTAATGCATAGTCATTGCTGCAGCAACGTAGCGAGGTTAGATTGTAAAACGAGCGACATGCAGCGGCTACCTCCCTCATCCAGGATTCACACGTTTCACTCTGTTTCCGTTAACTTGTCATGACGGCCTTTTCTCTTCCGTCCGCCACCCCCTCCCCCCTCGCAATATGATCGACTCCTCGTCCAACACCAACACCCCCTCCTACAAGCTGCCAGCCCTGGGCGAGATGTGCCGGTGACGTCACAGATTGCCACCAATTACTCCTGCTGCCAATTCATTAGCCCGGGCCTTCTATTCCACATTTATATTCCTCCCCTGCGCCATGCTTTCCCCCCACCACCATCCGCCAACCAATTTCTGATCCGGCGTGCATCGAATTCAGCCCCGCGCTCATTGGCTGGAAATATGGCGCCGTTCCGGGCGGGAAAAATTTCATTAGTATCCGGGCTGCTGCGAGGGTGTGATTGACACCGCTGTGAAATTGGGCAGGCCCAGTTCTATTTATGGCTCGGCAGGAAAATGCCATTTTATTTGCCCATGAATCACGCAGGGACAAACAATATTAAAGCCAATCGCGCCACACGTAGAAACGTGGTACTGTTTTCAAACAACACGTTCGTTACAAGTATTCTATAATAATTTAAGGAATATTTTCTTCATTGCGTAGAGAATATGGTATATCGCAACATTTTTTGTGCGGACATACCCTTGAAAATACTATAGTTTGCTATGACATGTATGACTGGATAATATACTTCTGACACAACGTAGCTGTCTGCCGACCAATAACATACATAAAATATTACAATAACAGGATTGATTCTTATTGGCTCAGTCAAATAGGGTAACAGCTCCAAGTGCAAGCGAAGCCAGTATTCTTCTGGTAAGCGTTGAATCCCGGCAGTCAAGTTTTTCCGCGATAAATATGTGTAATTTTTAATTCCATGATCAGTTCTTCGTATATATTTGAACAGTCTGACGGAATAAAAATTCGTGGATATTGTGTATAATATCATTAAATTTGTTTACAATGTCCAATGAATGAAAATACTTTCTTAACAACCTCACGTAGTACAATCCGACGAAAATGAATTTCAAACCAGGCTCAGGAAGTTTTACTCTCTTGAGTTTTATTGGCAACGTACAGCAGAAGTTATGTTGTGTTATAACAAACATGACAATACATGTTGTAATGACGCTTTTATTTCCTCCACAAAAGAAACCAATCAGCTTTATTTATAAATTGCTTTCATGGCTAATATATGTAGGCTAATACGTTCTTAAGATTAAGTTTACAAAACGATCTTTGTGATTATACAGAACTCTCACTATAACACAGTAATACTTGCATCGCAAATAAAATAAATAGGGATCCTACGACTTTGCTTCGAAAATACTTAAAGCGACATCATATGAGAAAGTTTATGCCCATATAAAAAAATTTAATTAAACCCTATTACTATTATTATTATCTCTATAAAAAGTTAATTTAAAAACATGACGGAAATGTTTTCAGTAACTGTAAAGTTTCCTTTTAAAGAACTTTTTAAATAAAAGGTAAAATGTATTACATGTGTGATATACGAAGTTAAACCTAATATATTTTGAAAAACACAAACCTGAACGCTCAGCTTGTTAACTGCTTGCAAGACTGATTCCACAACTAATTTTCCCTGTCTCTATCTGTAGGTCAGCGAACACGTGTATTTTGCCGCATTTGTTTGTAACTTACATCAGCAAGCAAACAACACACTGTTTTACTAGTTCTCTGAAGATACCTAGCTACATGCAAGTTTCGCACAAAAAGTTTCACGACTGAATCTCTTAAACTTATTATTTACTGTTTCATCTACAAATGTGTAAATTAGCACCAACGAAACATTGTTTGTTTTCTTTCGACTTGTATTATTAAAGTTTTGGTCCAATATAGCATATACAGAAACTAGAAAATTTTGGAGGCCATTCTGTCTATCCCAGTTGTGTGAAAAAGTGTGTTTACATCTAAAAATATAGTACCTACCAGCTGTAAATACTTAAATACTGCCAACTATAACAGTGGCGAGTGACACAGTATGTGCTGTATTTGATTGCTGCTTATTTTAAAAATCAGTCGCTGTGTAATTGTTAAGCCTAGGAAATATTCTCGAGTTCAATGACCTGCATGCTAGAATCCAATGTCCTATGCATGCTCAAGACCCGTCTATTAGTTCATTGTCTGCTGTCTGAATGAGTAGCAGGTAATGGACCGATGGTAGTACTTCGATATACATAGGATAATGGATTCTAGCATGTTGGTCGTTGAAATCGCGAAATATTCCTAGCCTTAGTAATTGCATTTGGTGAAGTCACAGAGAGAGAGAGTGTGTGTGTGTGTGTGTGTGTGTGTGTGTGTGTGTGTAACGGAAACTTCGTTATTTGCTTGTGATTGGTTACAACACTCATCCCTTGTCTCTTTATTCCTTTCTTTCCTTTCTCCGTGGTTAATAGATGCTGACAGGGTCAGTGATTTCTAATGAAAAAAAGATTTCGCAACAATTTTTTTCGTTGCATATCTGCAACTCATTTTGCGTTGTTATTGGCATCGTGTATTAGCGCAGAGGCGTCACTCATTTGATCGGGCCAATCATAACAAGGTTACTGCGACAACACACGTATGTGATTGGCGGGTAGAACACTGAGACGCTGAGAGTTGGCCAATCACAGACCTCGTAGCAGAAATGCACATGTTCACACAATGTTTTGAAACAAATAGTTGCAAAATTCTTTTCAGTAAATATTACTGGCTTTAGTTCATCCTATGTCCGTTAATTATATACCTCTGTGTGCAATAACCACTGTACTCTGCAATAGTCTGTCTACCTTCTTCGACGGCGTAAATATTACGGTCACAGCAACCCAAGGTGTTAAATTTCTGGGAGTTTCTGTACAGACATCCAACTCTGATTTCTTGTTGTCCCGCTAGGAAATATTTAATGTACGGGGAAAATGGGGTTGGAGGGGGGTGAAATTGTAGACGTAAGCACCTGTGTTTCTTAGCTCGTTCTTCTTTTTTTATCCAGTCGACCTCCCACTCTCTCCTAACCATCTATTCTAGCTGAAGCAGGCTCTAGTGTTGCCCACGTCGTCAGCACCAGCTAGGATCTCCGTCGTTCCAGCAGACGGCTTCATTACCGGCGGGATATAATTGCTTTATCCTGAAATGCTGCTCCTACACTCCACTCACCGCCGTTAACAAACCCGGCAACACAGAAAACTGCCGTCTTGTTGCGTCGTGTTTTCTCCTCCTTCTCTTTCAACCCACGTATCTGTCCGTTTGTCTTTCTCAGGCGGTTCGTTGTGAGAACACACCTATATCCACTATTAACACACCAGCTTCCTGCGGACATCTTTCGAGCTTTATTCATGACGCGGCTTTGTTGTATAGGACCAGTAGTCTTCGCGAAAATATTTGTACACTCACTTGTTTCAATGACTTACGTTCTTCCCTCCAGCTCTGCTTCGAGGTCAATGACTACATGTGTTAACCGCAGACGTTTGATGTCGCGGTAACCTTCAATGTTACACCGACACATGCAACTGCAGTTCGGGAAACCTGTGTTTCGGAAACTGCTGCTTGAGTGAGGTGTCAACAGCGTGAAAGTGAGTTTTCGTTGCCGAGGGAAACCTGCGTTTGTAATTCAAGTTTCGTGACGAAAGCTAAGTTTCGTGTACTGTTTAAACGTCTGAACTGATGATTCCTTCAATTCCGGCCAGAAACGTAGTAATACGGCAGTTGGTTCACTTATATTTCATAGTGTTTGAAATGCAAAGTAAGTGAAATGTTGAAAATTAGTACGACAGTAGTTGCTGTATAAATGAACAAATTTGAGTGTAAAGAAATTAGTATCGTTTGTGTGTTGAGAAATTAGTAGCAACTGAAATTTCACGACTGCAAATAGGTTCGTTGTGTGCTAAAATTGTCCACTGTAAAAGAGTGTGATTTCTCTAATATTCTATCCGTTTATGTATATAGTTTACTATTTATTGTTCAAATCTGAATTAAGTCGTCACTTATTTGGGCACCTACAGTTGTTTCCGACACACTCAAACTTAAGTTTCCCTAACTGACATTTCGCGTATTCTATAAACACTTCCTTGAAACCTCAGTTTACGAATAGAGGTTTCAGAATCATAACTTTTGTGTGTCGGTGTTAACATGCTGCTTGTTCTGACAGTACAGTCAAATACGTGACACCTTTACACAAAGACACACTGACAGAAACTACAATGCATAGCCGCATATGTGCACACTGCAACAAATTCCTACAAAAATATTTTTGAAAATTTATATTTTCACATTAAAGCGCTAGTATAACAATTTTTCTATTCAGGCAGGTTTGCCAGATAAGGCCACGCCCTTCTGCTTGAGACTGGTATGTCAGATTGCACAACATTTGGGGCAGGAATATAGTTATTGGACCATGCGCCTGCTTCTATGAAATACGTCCTAAACGACAAAGTGAACACAATTAAAGCCATGCTCAATGTTTCTACATTTCAGCGGTATAAAATTTTTACGCCTAAACGAGAGCAGATAGAAACGTATGTTTGGCAGTTTTGTTTAAAATCGTATTCTGCATCTTGGTATATTTTTTTCGAGTCAGTAAATACTATGTTTTTAGCTAATTTTGTAATTATAGTTAATTGACTTTTTAGCCGAAACCGTGTAGTTCCTTATTTTGAATCAAAAATAACGGTAAAAACATTTTAAACAAAACTGCCAAACATATTTTGATATCTGCTCTTGTTTAAGATAAAAAATAATCACTAGGGATCCTTGTTTTTCTCGGAAAGAATTTTGCCCTACTTGTTTCGGTGTCTTACGTGCACATCTGCAGTTCTGCTTCGTGGTCAGTGATTGGATATTGTAACTGTCACGACCCTTGGGATTCTACCGGTAAATCACAGCCGTGAGGTGTTGCAGGAAAGTTATTGTAATTGACTCAGTCTAATGATATACGAATCTTCACATAGACACGCTGCCAATAACCATGAAGCAGAAATGCAGATGTGCACGTAAGGCACTGAAACAAACTGGGGCAAAATTCTTTTCGCGAAAAAACAGGGTCCATAATAATCACTATAGCAAAAATTGTAGAAATAAGAGAGCATCGCCTTAAATGTTAGACGTAAAATATTTTTTCCAGATGTTATTCGATAGGTCTTGTGTAGAGCTACTAGTCTGCGGTGAAAAATTGTTCTTCCATTATTTATGTTTTAAGTGCACGTATGTTCGTCTCTTCGAGGACGGTGATAGGATGTTTTACTCTCACTTTTCTTGCAAACCACAGACATACGGTGTCACAATATACTTGTTCTTATTGGTGGAGTCAAATGAGAGACATGTTTGACGCTGCCAATAACCACGAAGATCTGCCGACGTGCACGTTGGAAAGGACCCCTGTTTTTCGCGAAAAGAATTTTGCCCCACTTTGTTTCAGTGCCTTACGTGCACATCTGCAGTTGTGCTTCATAGTTATTGGCAGCGTGTTTATGTGAAGAGCCATAGCCATCTTTAGTAGAAGGCCGCGGCCTTAGACCTGGCAACCCTGCACAAGGGTCATTTTAACACTTATTTTTTTTAGCTCTTTAAAGGAAATGGCTGTACCTGATTCGTTATTCTGCCCTACACACCGGCGAATCAAGGGAAATCGCTGCCTTTGGCGAGACAAAAGAAGTGATGAAATGACTTCCTGACAGGGTTGCCAGATCTTAGGCCGCGGCCTTGTACTGAAGATGGCTACGGAAGATCAGTTTCTAATTTGACTGAGTCAATTCCAACAACGTTCCTGCAGCATGTACGCGCCTGTGATTTTCCGGTAGAATCTCAAGTGTCGTGAGAGTTAAAATATCCTATCACTGGCCATGAAGCAGAACTGAGAACTTGCACGTAAGGCACCGAAACGAAGTGAGGCAAAATTCATTTCGCGAAAACCGGGGTCCTTACACGTTAGGCATTGAAACAAAATAGTGCTTAAAACTTATCGCTACAAATTCGTGGCTCTAGTTTTGTTAATTAAAATTGGTCAATTGAAAAATATGTGGTGTTTGTGAGTTCTTACAGTCGCTATCTAGTTTATGAGATGGACGTTTACAGCCGTGAGATATTGTGGCATGGGTTGTGATTACGGAGAGGTTGCTTTAACATCATGTACTCTGATTGGCAGAAGTTTATTATATTTGAACCAACCAGTGACAAGCGAGACGTGTAAAATATTCTACGATTCAGGTGACAAGGGCACTGCGTATTCTGCTTGTACTGATATTTTGCTGTGCACAGTATTTGTCTAACGTATGCTGTCTGAGCAGCATGTTACAACCATGGACTAGGCACGGAATCTTTAGGAGGTAGACACACTCCAGAAAAATGGCTTCGATGGCCAGCAATATGGCGGACACGCGTACCGTCAATTAACGTTAGGTGGCTGGCTGCCCTGCTAGCCAGCAGCCAGGCCAATAGGAAACCTGCCGTATCACAATAATCATTACTTTTTGATTGTTGGTCTACGTACGGTACGGTACGGTCAAAGTACTCACTTTATCGCGAAACACCAATACTAACGTTCTTGGAGGTATTCGTGTGAGTGTGTTCTACTTGTACGATCCCGACCTACTGGTAATTGTGATATTTACGCTGCGAACTGTAGCACAGGGTGAAAAATAGACACGAGACAACTCGATTTATACCTTCCAGTAATATTGCTTAATTGGTTGGTCCCATGTTCAGGCAAGAAGCAGGGAAATATGACTGAATGTAAAAACATGGCTTTAGTACCGGGCCATCAATATTTATAAGTGAAAGGAAAACTGATCTCGAAACCTTCGTTTCAGAAGATCTTTACAAATTCACTGGTCTGACACTCGGAATAAAATTGTTTGCTGTGATATGTGTCGACTTTTGTTGCCCTGGAGGTCAGTTCTTTAGTTGTGAAATTTTTTAAAATTAGTTTCTCAAGATTTTGTTTAATAATCTAAATATTACTGCTTCGAAAGTAATTTTCAAATATGAATTTATGAGCGCAGAATATCTGGGGATACTTTCCTTAATGTGTCACTACTGGCCACACTGCGAAGCATTTACCAAGTTGTAGTAACGGTAGTCAGACCCCTCAAGGCGATATGGGTACAAACCCCGACAGGGTTCATCCCGAATTTCTCGCATGTGGGAAACATGGCAGACGTTGCCTTTGGTTGTTTGGTCGTTTCTCGGGTTACTCCCGTTTCCTCCGCACTTATATTCCGTCGCTGCTCCATCATTCATCTCTAGTTCTTCAAGCTGGAGATTTGCAATGGGCTGTTACAACATCCCGTAGTTAGGTTTATCGTATGAAAGTTGACAGGCGAATCCATGTTGCAGAACACCCTTGAAAATAAGATAAAAATATAAAAATTAAATAAATGAACTTAGGCAATAGCAATATGGGCGAGTGTAAGATTTGCTTATGTGATGGCGTCAGATAAATGTGTTTTACGTAACCGCTTAAAGACAGGTTGAGTCAAGTTATCGATATAAGGAAATCCACGTGCTTGTTCAGTGACTATCGCATAGAGACGATGTGGCAATGGTGCATATGCCTCTGGTCACACTGACACAGGTTAAAGTTCTGAGTAGGAAACAGCTTTAAGACAAAATTACAGTTGTTGTATGTAAAAAGGTGTAAATATTTGTCAAAATGTTAATATTTTAACTGTATATGAAAGAGGGATGCTTAATTTTTTACACTGCGAAAATATTAATTGAACGTAATAATGAATATTTCTAAAAATAAATAATTAATTGCCAAAATAAAATGTGTTTTTCCGTTTTGGCCGCTGTAGAACAACGCTTTACGAGAAAACTTTCAAACTCATTCATCACAATAATTCTACGGTAGTATGTAAAGAATAATTAGTAATTGTATCAAAAATAAATTGACAGCATAAGAGTTAGGTAACCACTTAGACAAAAAAATATTAATTGTGGAGGAAAAAAAACACAAGTACATAAAAAATAACTCACGAACCGTAAACATTGTCACTGAGCTAAATTTTTGAGTATAATTGTTCTAGTCAAACCAGGTAGAACTTTGTTTGATTTATAAATCCAGGAAGCAGGCGTCCATTGCATTAGAGTTTAGTCAAAGCGGGCTGCTGCTGAGTGATTATTGTGACAGGCGTGTGGAGACGCAGTTGTGATAATGTGCAGTTTAGACAGAGATTGGCATAACTCTGGCTGATAAACTAGGACGCTTCTAGTTCACACTCGCTACTGGTGTATCAATCCATGACACATCTCGCATCGTAGGTGGAGTGGTGGCGTTTGAGACCGAGAGTTGCGTAGTTATGTGGTCATTCTGTTCGCAACTCTGGTCGTGTTGATTCTGTACCTGACCATAATCGAGGATATTCTGTGTTAGACCGTCTGCCGAGAGCTCAACATCGAATCTTCGAATCCAGTAAGTCACCATGGGGTTCTCGTCCCATCCTGCCTTTTCTGTTGGTAAGTAGTTTTTGTTCACGAGCTATTTCTGAAAGTTACCGCACCTAGTCGGGAAGTTTAGATGTTTAATTAGTTTTATTTAAGAGTACGCCTCGCACCAAACTAGCAGTTTAACTGTCAGGTCTTTGTTAAGTTTAATTCTCATGGAAGCACAAAACTTTGAACTAACATTTCGATCGGGAACGCCAGGCCACGAACCTCATGCATCAAGTTCACAGTATTTCTATTTATTTTAGTCATTATGTTCGTTTAAAATGTTGCTATTTGAAAATTCATTATTTTTCTATGAAGAATTCTAGTTTTTATTCCGAGATCTATTCTTATTATTAATTTAAACATTGATGTAAAGTTATCTTACGTTCCTACTCGTTTTTAGTGAATTTTTTAAGTGTTTTAACTAAGTGTCAACGTTTTTTGGAACACTTGTTTTTCTCGAACGTATCCCTGTTTGAGTAACATGTATTATTGGATTTTTTATGCATATGTTTATTAGTGGTAACAAATCAAATGTTTAGCATTCCCACTCCGCGTAGAGGCAGACGACTAATATTAGGCTCCATGTATATTTCAAAGTAAACCTCTCGCAGCATTCAGACTTTAATGTTCTTTCAGTAATTTGCTCATTTATTTTTGATGCCTAAGTAGTGACTATAGCTCTACCCCTGGTTGGTTTATTTACCCCACAACAGTAGTTTATTGACATGTTCTTTCTTTATTTTCAGTTTAAGCCCTGATATTACTATTAATACATCAGTAATAGATACTAATATAGGCCTATCAGTAATAGATACAATGGAGTAGTTTGAAGAACGTTTTCTGAATCAATCATAACGGAGATACAAGAAACTGGCAAAGTTTGATCCGTGAAACTACTGCTTCAGATACGACAGTTAGAAATTGTTCTGTAAAAAACTGTCATTCATAAACTTTGTCAGCAGAGTATATATTCAATACATCATTGCCTGTTAACTGAAACTGGATAGCTGCAGATTCAGTAGACAGAGCACATAAAGTGAGTTTATTCTCGGTGTAACCACTCACCCAGGCGTGGAGCGCTAACAGTATGTATCACTCGAGCCAGCAGTGTTGTGACGTGGGCTGCTATGACAAGGCACTCGAGTGCCTCTTGACCTATACACCGCACTGCGGGTTTTATACTGGACAAGGGGGTGAAGGGTTGGTAAGGGAGAGGGGATTAGGTACGCCCCACGCCTCATATCATCCTCATGTACTGTCTATAAATCGACGTTACTGACATAATTCTGTGTTTAGTTACTAATTTATATTAAAAATAGAGTCCAAATATAAAATGATGTAATTGTTATCTAACGTTCTACGCGAAGTATAGAGATTTTGCGAGTGCTCAACAATTTTTAGAAAAAGGAAATTTGTAAGTTTTAAGCTGTGAATACAGAAAATTCATACTATTATATATCGATGTGTGTATGTATGTTCACCAAGGACTCCAAAGCGGCTGGAGCGATTTTGATGAAACTTTCAGGCAATCTTCAGATCAGCCCAGCGGGTGATCCTATGAAGTTTGACCACGATCAGATTAACAAAGTCGTATTTTATTTGCTTTTTGTCAATGTTGTATCATATTTTTCCTGCAAATTATTTAAATAATAAATAACAATTAATTAAATAAGTACGACCGAGACGTGAATTGTTGCGGCATGTCAATGTATAGACGTCAATTCTTCAATTCTTGACTATATATAATTATTGCTACCCGGGTCGCTAGTACAAAATAAAAATAAACATTCTTGGTTCTGTAATTATTTTGTAAATTAATTGATACCTACACGACTGAAAACATATTGTAAAATGAAGCTGTAGTTATTTTTGTATGTCTTGGCACAAAAAAAAACTATTCGTGGACTACCATTTCAGGTAATAAAGCAAAACACTCTACATGCGTTATCTTAACTTTAGTAACTAAAAAAAAAAAAAAAAACATAATAAAATAATTTATATTTCTCACAGAAAATATTTTATATCTGTAAGAATTGATATAAAATTTTACGTTTGTACACTGCTACAACACTAACTAGATAACGTTATTAAATGTAGCTAATAAATCTTATTTTAAGCATTTTGTCTTATAGAGAAGGAGAAAATTAATATTGCAGTCTTCATTAGACATAATCGACACTAATTTGTGTTCAAATGAGAAATCATGCTGTACATTTCATTTGTAATATACATAGTAATTTCACGAGATCAGTGTGCCAGAATGTAAAAAAAAACTTGTAGATGTCTGCAGTGTTATTAATGTAGTTATAGCACGAATATGTTGTGCCCGATATAACTCAGAAAATGTTTATGTATAAAAAATACGTGCAAATAGTTGTATGGGCTATGTATATACCCGTGTACGCTAACTTGATACTTTCTGGAAGCCCTGTATTTAGCTAGTATCTGTTTTCACACCAACTATGTATCCTTCCGCCAAGCGTCAACAATAACATGGCCAGGCTGACGACTTCACTGCAAGCCGACGTACATTGTTCATCCACCGCCACTAACTACGTCACATCTTAAATATTATAATATACTCAATGTAAATATACATTTTATATCATTTCCTGAAAATGAACACATTATGTACGTATTCCATTACACGATTTTCAATATTTTAGCCGCTGTTCATAATATACAGAAGAACTATTTCTACGACATGAATGCCAACCCAACCATTCTCCAACCATCGTATATCATACGTGTTTAACTCACTTTTAAAATAATCATTACTAACAATTTTCATACTCTCGGACGCGTAACAATAAATAATATATGTTTTCAACAGTTCGTTTGTAAAAGTGTCAACTTACCGCATGGCGGGTAGATATGTGGCAACAGTGTAGAGAGTATGCGTGAATGTAACAGCGTGCTACAGTCAGTGTTACCACTAGGCAGAGGTCTTCGTGTCTGGGAAGGTAGAAGAGATAATCACGGTCCTCGAGAGAGGTTGTATAGCTTGGTATAGGAGGTGGGGAAGGGGCGGGCTCTGGAAAGAAACCCAAATCCTCTGACGCCGCCAGATAAAACCTGCCCCGTGCCTCAAGCCAAAGCCCCGTACAGCTCGTCTGAAACTGTCCGAGGAAGGAAAAATAACACCACGAAACGCTGAAACAAGGGACGGTGGCCTGTGAGCTAGAAGAGCAAAACATTTCCTGAGCCGGCGTGAATGTTTGTCTTCGTGCAGCGGACCTTTTATCGTTCCAGTTTCCTGTTTTTTTGTTTGCCAACTTAACTGAATAACGTCACATTTCTCTTAAACAATCTTTAATTCATTATGTGCTGATACAATAGCAAAATGTTAATATCGTATGTTACGTCCTGAATTAATTTAGGTGATATTTTTATTTGTTCATCACACTCAGTACTATTCATGTGACACATCTTGCAACGTTGTTATCAACAGAACAAAAGTATAGCCAGCAATTTTCTTATCTGAAATGTTTCAGGGAAAATGACACATTTACACCGTTGAAAGTTTAGCTGTAATGGAGGAAATAACATGTAAACAGACATAATCGAACAATTCAAGGTTCTTTGCTACAGACTATATATTTTGTAGACGACACTAAGTTAGTTAATAATAGTAAATTATAATATTGGTGTTAAACTTTCGTTTACATTGACTGCATTGGATGCAGGACACATACTGTATATTAATTTCACTGCACTTTGTTTGAAGTGTATGAGATACTGAAGAATATCAGCGTTTACAGTAGTAACAGTTTATTTGTGAGAAAATTAAAACTACTTCTAGGCATTATAGCTATCGCAAATGAAAACTTCCATAATGGTAATAAAAATACATTTCAGTGTAGTAGTTTGGAACTACCAAGTATTACTTTAAATACATTTTCACTGAGAAGTATATTATTCTATTTTAGCAAAGAAAATACTATTCCAACATGAAATATGCTTTCAAAAACTCCAAAGTTTTCAATGTTACGAAAATTACTTGTTTTAGTATTATAATTCGCCTGCTTCGAAGAATATTAGCTACTCTTTGTTGTTGATACTAATATTTTTTAACTAGCGTGTTGTCTCAAGTAATGTATAGAAATAAATGTAAATTCGGTTACAAATACTAAATACTGATTATTTTACTAACGAGAGATCCCCTTATGTCCGAACAGTTGTTGCACATTTCTTTATTGATTTAAAGGGGCAGGTGTTAGTTACATATGTAATACTATATAATTACTGTAGTGTTTAATTACAAGTTTGTGTTTTAAATTATGTCGTTTGCTAACACGTATGATGCATATGTGATAGCAAGTCTTTGGAGTCATGATTATATGACATGTGTGTATTTAGTTGTTTGTTACTATCTAAATCATATTACCAGTGGTTTTTCGTTTATTGGAAATGTAGCAGTTTCAAAATATTACACTAGTTTTAAACGTCTAGTGGACAGTGAAGATTCATGGAAACCGGTTTAAAGTGCGGACATTGAAAATGTGAATGCATGAATAGTCATTAATTAAGCTTAAAAAAATAGTTATCACAAAAAAAAACAGTGTAAACTAAAGAGCATGGCTGTAAATTCAGCAGTCAGAATACGGATATCGATACAGCATACTCTTTGATTTTCCATTAGAAAACTTCAACAAGTGACAGTTAAAACACTCTATCATTAACACCCAGAGCTGCAGAAGTGCTAATACGTATGCAACACATGTTTCACTAGAAACTCCTGTCTCTATTCATTGCTTACATATCTCCACATCACGTATTTTCTTTCATTGTGTGTGCGTGAGGAATGTTTCCTGAAAGTTTGGCCGTACCTTTTTGTAACATCCTGTATTTACAAACTTAAGCAAATAACAGCTTCTTATTGGCTGCTCGCTGACCAAATTATACAATAATATCACATGATTAGTTCTGAATTTAATTGCTTCTTTATCAGCGACTCAGCATTCTCTGAAAGGTGTCGAACAAGTCCAGGGTCAATCATGAAAACGACACTAGCTTACAGTTCAATAAGATCTAGCTTGATTCCAAAAGAAAACATGAAATGTTTTGGTATCTATCAGAACAACCACGATTTTATGGTAAAAATATTTTTGTACTATTCAATTTCAACGTCTTATGTGGATATCTGCATATTTGCTTCGTGATCATTGCGGATATGCTGGCAAATAAAAGATGTATTGTTTCACAATAGTTTGATTCTGTTTGGCGAGGTCAAATGAGAGTCACGTCTGGGAAAAGACACTGTGTCAATAAACACGAAGCAGAACTGCTGATGAACATTGAAGCAAAATGTTACAAACTTATATTCGTTAGAAACTCGTGGCTCTGCTATGAGTTACATGATGGCCACTAACGTGTGTGGTTGTGTTGGCATGTGCAGGTGTCGTGGATCAGACATCGAGACATACACATCCTGACAGTGGGCGGCTACACGTACACGAGCGATCAGCGCTTCCAGGCCAATCACAATCGAGACACAGATGAATGGACGCTACAGATCAAGTGGGCCCAGAAGAGGGACGCTGGAATATACGAGTGTCAGATTAGCACGCAGCCCGTCAGGAGCTACTTCGTCACACTCAACATTGTCGGTAAGTACAGTCTGTCCGTGTCATCTTTGCAGTGCAGGTGTATGACTTAGTTTAGCA
>PNEQ01003280.1:0-23408 GCA_003012365.1 Medauroidea extradentata
CTGGGTAATATGAACTCCCGAAAAAAAGGACATGTTCTATTACGTTTTTGGGTAACGTTTCGGGTACAAAATCTGCCATGCCCAGAACCAAACCCCTTGTGGAGGTGCTGGAACTGCACTCAGACGGAAGCAGAAATGCTACCAGAAAATGGGCATAGAAACTGCTATGAAATTGGGCATCGTGTGAGGCCGGCTTAAGTAAGAAATGGTGTCTCGAAAGCTTTCGATTTTCGTTTATCAACGATCGAAATGTTTCGAGTGCTACTGTGCTGTCGACATCTGTTTCACGATCGGGAAGTCTTGTTAACAAACATGGCGGACGGAAATGTGACGGTTACGTTTATTATAGATCGGCACAGTATTTATGAATCTCCGCTCACTAAACGTCGTGCTTGATGTAATAACATTAGTGTTTCGTTAAAGTCATAGTTTGAAGTGCGGACGAGGAGGGTGGCTTGATGCGTGTAAATATTATATGCACAATATGTTTCACAACCCCACTTGTTAAACGTGATTAAACACTTCCATAGCTCGTACACAAATTAAAAAAAAAATAACATGAACTTTCTGTTAAGTTTGTTAACTATAGTTATTTTAGCTTATATAGGCTTACTATATAAGCACAGTTGGGTGTGTGGTTAGCATATTGGCTTTGTACCTAGAGGTGGTTATGTCTCGGTTCAAATCTTTTTAGAGTTTGTATTTTTTTATTAAGCTTATTATGGTAGAATAGATTTCAATATTCCGAAGTATAATAACCAAATTGTTCTTAAGTTGTATATTTATGATACTGTAATGCATGTAAAAGAGGAAATTACGACATCCACATTTTAACTTGTATAGCAATATTTTACCGATGTATGCAATGAATTTTACTGTATCTTAAATAATATTCGAAGTGCTAAATCTGTGCAAATTCTTAAGTATTTTACGCAAGTCAAGTACTATGTTAAGTAGTAGATCAAAATGAGTTCATGTATTTTGAAGTGATAAGTGGCCCTGTGGTTAGAGGCGTTAGGGTGCTAGTTCCTGCGAATTAATAATTTTGAAGTTCGATTCGTCACAAAAACGCGATATTTTTTGATATGTATTATAATATGTACGCTATATTCTAGCTTTGACGAGTCATAAGTAAATTAATTTTCAAAAGGTATTTCCATGATTTTTTAAAATTATTTTACGTTTCTGTCATGTTAGTGTAACAATAAAATATTTCGCCAGTGGTTATACAGACTTTTTGTTCTTGCAGTATATTTGAGCTCTGACTATTTATTAAGACACGCATATACATAATAGGCTTATTAAATTTTCTACAAAATGTTGTAATTTAATATTGTTAGGCGAGTTCCTAGCAGCCATTCAAGAGTTGTGCCAACACACTACGCAGAAAATATTCCGTGCAAATAGTTTCGAAAATATTCTTTATTTTACTTAATAAGAATCCCAACATCAGCGAGTTACTTTCTTACCGAATAAATATTAAATTTTTTTAACTTACAAGTGTAATATTTAGACCAAAAGTTATTTTTCGTGTAATTTTTTCGTAGCAATTTCAAGTATTTATTTTTGTACAGTTGGTTGTTAACTGTAAGTTAAGATGGTTGAGAAAAATGCTAAAGGGGGAAGTCGATAACCCGAACTTTGCCGAAGCGAAGAGGTGACTTATCGACCATACACTTAGAATACCAATTTAGGGTGTTTTCTTTCTCGATCGTTTGGGGTGCGGTCTCGCGGGATCGAAATCGAAAGATTACGATTGACTTCTCGAGAAACTTAGAATAAAGTCCCAGATCAGACTCTAACCGAGTTCTGTCTCCTGCCGAATATATTAGTCACGAAATTGAATTGCTTTTATAAAAAGGACGAATGTTTTGTACTCACCTACTATTTATTTCTTATTTTCATATAATTTTCCAGTTCGTTTTCTACAAGTTCAAATAATATTTATTTTCTTTCAAAATACATTTACAACACTATTCCGTAAATTCACAGTCTCTTCACCACCCGTGATCCCGGCCACATCATGTTGGCGCCGCAACTAAGTGACGCACAATATCAGCGGTAAACTGTGCTTCGTGTTCTACAAGTGTGTGTTAGGGAAGGAAGTGTCGCCATTGCATAACACGTGGGAGCGAGCCGGAAGTGACTGGGTAGACCGTCATCTTGCGCACCACCCAAGCGAACAAAGGGACACGCATTCCAACCACCCCGTAGCAGCAATTTAGAGCACGTGGTCCCGCAGCCACCCGTGTGATATCGAGCCAAGCCGAGGGGACCCAAGTGTACCCGAAGCACGTACAACGAGCCAAGCCGATGGGACCCGATCGTACCCGAAGCATGTGACACCGAGCCAAGCCGAGGAGACCCGAGTGTACCCGAAGTGGGGACAGTCGGCCACGAACCACCCTCCGCACAACAACACCACGGGAGTCAAGCAGCACCGGGCGACCGCATAGCCAGCGGCCACCGTGGCACACGCGAGCAGTGAGGGACGCTTCCCCTGCGAGTATTTCCGCGCACCAGCATCGTGCATCGGTCAACCGTGTTACGCGACTCTACCGTGATGGAGATGTGGGCTCTGGAACTGTGTAGCTGATGCCACCGCGTCAAGACCAGTGACCCGTTACCATTTACCGCTGGATGGTAGCCCAATTGCGAGGATATTATTATTATTCAACGTATGAATAAACAGTTTTGATGCGAAAATTTTAATACATTTTGTAATTTGAAAAAAAAAAACATTATATTTTACATTAAATATTTGGTCGTGATCAATATTTACTTATTTAAATTATTTAAATGGTCTCTTCCCTATCTTTGCAGCCCCTCTCAGAGTCCCCAACTCATCTTGCAGGACATTCCTTTTTATTTTATTTTTTTTATGTTATACATATCACCCAATGGACTCAGATAATGAGCAAATTGCTCCTGAGTATAGGGCTTGTCATAATCTACAAATCTACAATATAATATCAACACTATATACATACGACTGTTGAAAAATTTTCAAGTACTGATTAACTATACATACATACATACATACATATATACATATCTTGAGTTAATACATACATGTTACGGTACTATCATTTCAAAGAATTCTGTTTTACAAAAACATACTATCACATTACAATTAGGCCTAGTGAACATAAAATATAATAGATTAGTGTTATTATGGCAATATGACTATATATTATTTAGTTGGTATGCCAGTAAACTATTCAAGAAAGAAAAGTGTCAAACCAAATCTAGAATAACCCACAGATGTATTAATACTTTATGCACCAACAAACCTTATAACTGTATTTTGGTATACAATGATGGGGACGAGAGGTTTGGAGATGGTCTGCATAAATTGTACTGGATCGAAATACGACTGAGAGAGTTCGCGGCGGAGCTCGCAGCGCAGTAATTTTCCCGACAAGGCGTCAGCTGGTTAGAGGTGAACCGGCACTCAGATGTTGGGAGTGGAGTTTCTCAGGGTCGTACGGCCAACGGCCGGCTTCAGAACTCTCCTCGCCCACCACCGTTAAATACTTACACTTGGGGAGTATTATCGCTCTCCCCACGTTCATACACACACACATAGAAAAGCACTCGACAGAGATGTAGCGCACCTGTACAATCGAAGGAATATCGATGTCGGGTTGGTTGGTTCCACGCCCTTACGCACAGAGAAGCGGCGAAGTCAATAACAAACCCAGACAACAGGCAAGGAGTTATTATTGACTACTTACGTCGGTATCCAGCGTACACAGTACTACTTACTGGCGATGATTAAAGCGGGCCCGGAACTGACCCGTCCGATAGGCAGAGCTGTTGTGAAAATCCACGTGATGGGAATAAACATATTACTGTATTGAATGAAGCCCCTGGGCGCTCACGAGTAGACAGGGGTGAGAGGTTACCCGGGCACTGAAGTTATACAACATAACAAGGTTCCAAGACTACATTAAAAGCTATTGCACATTAAGATGAGAAGACAAAAAGATGCTGGTGCCCGGGCGACCGGAGCCGAACCACGTCTACATGCCGCTAGTCGTCATCTACCGAAGCCTTGGCGGGCTCAGGGAGGTCACACCTTTTCAACACAAGAAAAACCTCAAAATTACATAAAACAAAGACACTGAAAATTATTATTTATTTTAACTTGCTGCTTTAAGTCCCAAATGTTGTTCGGGAATGTTTATACATTCTTGACGAGCGAAGTGAGGCAACTAATGTTTTATGTTCTCTGATTTTACGTTAATTAAGGAACAGTGATTTAGAGCAATAAAATTATAAGAAAAATCTGGAACACTACACACGCGTTAGAGAACACAAATTAACAATTATTTTTTCATTGAAATAAACTCCGTGCAAAGTTTGGCTGGTTGGACGAGTCCACTATTATGTCGGGCACACTGGTGTTTCTGCGCACTTCGAGGTTAAACGTCTTGTGAATAAATTTTGCATAAACTAGGTTACCCCTGGCCTTTTTTTCTTAATTTCCCACTTGGCACTGTTACCCTCGTTGCTCTAAATTTGGCTGAACACTAGCATCGCAGGTTGGCGGTTCACATGGTGAATTGCGGTATTTACAGTTATCGAAGCACATTCTTACCAATGGACTTGTGTTCTGAAAGGATAAATTGTATATAGGCGCTACGCCCTTCGGGGAAGGCGGCGTCTGGACGCCGTGGCCTCTTGTGATCACGCCGCAGGGCGCATTCCTATATGCGAAGGTGGTACTGACCACCTTGCTTGTTCCAACATTGCGTGGTGCGCATGACAGGCTCTTCCGCAGGGTGCGCGCGGCTTGGTCCGCATCAATGTAGGACAAATACACTAGGGAAAGCAAAGTCATAAATATATCAAACATGGACGTACCTAGGAATAGTTTTCTGAGGGGGTTTTGAGCACTTATCTTGCATAAGTGTTTCAATATAATCTGTGTTCTGACATCTCTAAATGTAATATTAACATATTTTATTAACATTTCGGCTGTTTTTGTAGTATATTCTGCCTTTTGTATTGTAAAATATAATACCCAGATAAGAAAACTGTAATTTCGAAGGGGGTTTGAAACCCAAAACCACACCCTGGGTACGCCCGTGACATCAAATAAATGAAATATGCATTATTCATGCATATAAATATTTTTCGATTGAATAGAATGTATGTAGCAAAAGAAATTTCTTTAATTTATTTTTAAATGTGTTGTTGTTAGTTTTACTAAGTTGTTTAATATCATTAGGAATTTTATTAAACATTCTAATACTTGAGAAACAGGGGCGTCATTTAGAGTGCAGGCAGGGGGGCTAAAGCTCCTCTTCAATTTAGAATTTTAAGTGCATATAATAAATGTGTTGTATTTTGTTATTTAAATAATGCTAATGTAAGCACATAAAACTGAAGTAATGTTATCAAAGTTTCTAATTTATGCATGCCTAATTAATAAAAAAGATGCAACAAGTTAACTGTCACCAAAAAATCTTGCCCCCCTTAAAAATTTGAAATGACGCCCCTGCTAAGAAATGTGCTCCTTTCTGAAACAGTGTCAGCCTGTTGGATGGATAAAGCCCAGTACACACGGGCATCTTTCGAGTACAAGAAGGTGAACACCTTCTTGTTCACCTCAACTTGTAGCGAACTTGTATCGTGTGAACGGCCACCGAGCATACTAGTGACTAGCATACAAGGACTTGTATACTTGCTAGTGCGGGATAGGGACGGTTCTATTTTTCAATATCTTTCTTGTACTACTCGAATATAAACAAACCACATTTATGCACGCGTGAATTTTGTTGAACAAAATAGCTTACAAATACAAAGAATTTTAAAATAAATAGTGTCTTAGCTGAACAAAATATGTTATTAAAGGAATATTGGCTGATCGTGTGTCATGTCACTTTACATCTGGATATAATTAACTATAGACAATAATTCAATTTTTACATTTTAAAGCTTATTTTTGGTGGAGGTACAATAAGTATTGCACGTATTACCTCCAATACTCGAAATGAACCCTTAAAATATGTATCCAAAATTTTAAAGGTGTACACCTAATTGTACAAGAAAGTAGGCTGTGTGAACTAAACAATTAATTTGGTATAATAGTAGCTAGAACACTAGCTAGTGTTCTCTTTCTTGTACACATTTGATGCTCACTTTCATGTACAAGAAAGATGCACCTGTATACTGGGCTTAATGCACCATCGTAACAAGCACAGACCAAATACTTGGGTAATTTTGTGAAAAATAACCTAGTGGTATGAAGAGAAATAATGCACATTTTGATAGTATTTTTGTATAATTATTGTATTTTATTATTTTAACATGCGTTATTAAATTTTTACGTATTTATCATACTACTATTTTCTTATTTTCACCATTCATCGAAATTATGTTCTCCATAGAGAAATTCCCCCCAGAATTTTGACGTCGGACAGGTTAGCCGTTTTCGTGCTGTCAGCACCAGGTATGTAAGGAACACGCCCTAGTGTGTCACCACCCCCTACAGCCTGCGATCCACAAAGTGCAACCCTCCATATACACTCTCTCAGGTGCTTCGCGCATGGCCTTGCCAAGGGGGGGGGGCCACCCTGACAACACGTATATTTCTACGTGATTTTATGCAACAATTACAAACTGGCCTAGCAGACTTTAGTTTAGGCCAACGTAACTTGATGCAGTTTTTTTTAACCATTAGATGCACGCAGGACAAAGGACTCCTTAATAATTGCGGACATCAACCTTGCACACATTTTTGCAAATTCAATGTCACGTGTTTTGTACCAATGTAAGTGTTTTGTGTTTTTATTTCAGCAGGACTCAAACTACAAATTATGCCACATGCATAATCACACCTCTGTATAACCTTGTATAACCATTTTCACAATTTCATCTCCATGTAGGGAATTTCGGTTTGTCCCCCCGACTTCCGGCCAACCGTCGTGCTGGACAAAAGCCGGGCGGCCAGTCAGTCTTCAAGTAGCAAGAGTACAGTATGGTCGTGTGCGCGTGCCAGTGCCGCGGTCTCGGGGGACATCATCGTCTTTCATCAATCAGTAAGTTGCAATAGCGTAAGTTAAAAGTTTGGAACCTTTTTCTTTGCTCGTGCCCCCGAGACAACGTCCGCGTGGAAGACCACGCCCGCCATGCTTTAATTTCACCCACTTAAATTCACCACATGCTACAGCACGGTTTTGCACCGCGTAGGCTAATGGGCATCTATAGGCCCATGCCCGCTCTTGTGGAGGGTAGTCTCACTTCGCCTCACAGTAATTGTGTTGATAAAATGTGCTCTCAATTATTACCGAACTGGGAAGTGTGATTTGTAGTGAATTCCTCGTACCCCGCTTCATGGGGGAATTTACGGCCGGCGACCGTAATCCGCCACCATCACTTTGTACTGTATAAATATGTGGACATTTCAGGGATTATTTCCACTCAACAGCACCCCTGCCATGAGACGCGCACAGGATTCTGTGCAAATTCAGGTATTTATTTTACTCACCACGTGGGACTTGGAGTACCCACACGGAGGACACTGTCTATAATCATCCTCCCCATTCACGACAGTCCATCACAGGACGGGGCACTCCACGATCTCACCCCTATTCCACCCACTCAAGAGTCTCGTGCTAACCAGAGCACCCTGGTTAGCTGGCGCCCACAAATTACATTTACAACACCATCCCGTAAATTTACAGTCTCTCCACCACCTGTGATTCCGCCTATACCATGTTGGCGCCGTAACTAAGTGACGCACAATATCAGTGGTAAACTGTGCTTCGTGTTTTACAAGTGTGTGTTAGGGACGGAACTGTCGCCATTGCATAACACGTGGGAGCGAGCCGGAAGTGACTGGGTAGACCGTCATCTTGCGCACCACCCAAGCGAACAAAGGGACACGCATTCCAACCACCCCCTAGCAGCAATTGAGAGCACGTGGTCCCGCAGCCACCCGTGTGATATCGAGCCAAGCCGAGGGGACCCAAGTGTACCCGAAGCACGAACAACGAGCCAAGCCGATGGGACCCGATCGTACTCGAAGCATGTGACACCGAGCCAAGCCGAGGAGACCCGAGTGTACGCGAAGTGGGGACAGTCGGCCACGAACCACCCTCCGCACAACAACACCACGGGAGTCAAGCAGCACCGGGCGACCGCATAGCCAGCGGCCACCGTGGCACACGCAAGCAGTGAGGGACGCTTCCCCCGCGAATATTTCCGCGCACCAGCGTCATGCATCCGTGCTGCGCTACAGCATCGTTCAACCGTGTTACGCGACTCTACCATGATGGATATGTGGGCTCTGGAACTGTGTAGCTGATGCCACCGCGTCAAGACCAGTGACCCGTTCGTTAAGTACAAAGCACCGACAAACATCTGCAGCTGCCCGACACCAATCGTGGCATCAAAACCACTCCACCACGCCGAGGCGCACGAGATACGACGGTCATCGTGGACGGACTCAGGGTGCAAGTTGGCAGCCTGTACCATCTGTGACCGAACGGTACCCAAAGGAACTCTGTGTCTTGCTACACACCGGACAGTTTGTGTGCGGTTAGTGCAGCGTTGCACAGCACGTGGCGTGCATTACCCCCAAGCTTGCAAATGTCAATGACATCAGGGCCACGGAACACCTGAGACTTCGCAAACTGTGAGCTTCCGCGAGGTGACCAATCCACATGCTGTGAGCGTAACCGGCGTAGCCACATTACGTGCATGACAACAGAGGAGTGAGACCTATTCCGCAGAGGTTTTTACCAGTGCCGGGATGGTTTCGCAAACCACACCACCATTATAAACAATGCTACAGAGGCGCAAGCAGTGAGGACAAGTCACGTGAGAGCGACACAAACAACAGTGTTGCCACCCACGACACCGAACGTTCTGCAGCTGACGCAACAACGTGCGACTCCTACAGTGTTTCCGACCATTACAGAACCCAACACAACCTGCCACCACTACAACAAGTTCCAGATGCTACCAATCTTCTTCGGCAGGGTAACTGAGGACCCAAGGTCATTCATTGAGGCTTGCGTACAATGTCTCCAGAGGTAACGTGTTGCTGAACAGGAATGGCCGAGCCTTATCGGTGAACAATTCCAAGGCGACACACGCTCCTGGTGGCAGATGTTCACCGAGTACAACATAACATTGGATCAATTTTTTCAGCAAATTCTCCATACGTTATGCCAACACTCTCACAGCACTGCAAACGCAGCTGAACATCTTCACGGAACAGCAACATCCACAAGAGGACCTAGAGACATTCATTCGACGGAAGGTGAACCTGGTAACCCGCTTTTACCTGACTGACATCACGGCGGACATATTGGAAGCGGTTCTCCAAACAGTCAGACCGGAATACCGTGCCGCACTTCGGCCAGCCATCCACAATGGGCTGGAAAATTTCATCTGTACCGTTGCTGGAGTGGCTCGTGACGTACAGGAAGTGTCACGCAACAACCGGAACAACAGTGCGCAAGGGTAAGATGGGTGTGACACAAGGGGGCCACCAACCAAAACAGCGACCAGACCAGCACCAAACACCGCAACGGAAGCAGTGAGCACTCGAGGGAACAACACCGGCGACAGCACACCTGGTACCCTGGGAACTGACAGGTCACAGCGCCCCCCCCCCCAAACACCCCATGTCACTACTGCCAAAGGTCAGCTGTTCCACTGGCACTCCAACTGCCCATGCAGACGTGACACCCAGATGGGAAATGGCAAGATGGGGTAGGGAGGCCACGAGCTCACGCTCCCAACACAGACATAACAAGTAAGCACAACCACAAATATCAAATTAACCATAACAGTGACAGTGCAAACCAACAAAACAACAGTGTCAATGACAGTACCGAACATGTGTATTTAGGCCAAATTTTTCATCACCGTCAAAATTACGATAACTTAATCTGCATACCAGTGACTGTGACTAGTAAACAAACTGTTGCCTTAATTGATACCGCTGCTTCACATAATTTTATTAATGCCAATTTCATCACACTAGGGAAACTTGACATGTGCGACCAGACTGTGCAAATTGCTATGCAGAATGTAACCAGGTACGTGGACTGCGCCGCAAATGTAAACATTGCAGTCCGTGTCGAGTCTGACGTAGTGCCTATGTTAGTAGTGAGGGACTTACGTATAAATGTGATCCTAGGTGTACCATGGCTGGTTGAGCAAGAAGTAGTGATTGAGTTATCCCGTGACTGCATAAATTTTGGAAAACATCAACGTAAAACAGTGTACCACCTCGGATATCACCAACCTGTCACGACACCACCTGTTGACCTCGCCGAGTTCGACCATGCAGTCCCACCAGAACATCAGGCCACAGTACAGCGCATCCTGGACGAGCAGAAGGCAGTGTTCGCAACCGGCGACCCGCTGCACCGCACTTCCGTCGCGGTGTACCCGATACCCACCACGCACGATGATCCTGTCTACGCGCTGCCACGGGACTACTAGCAGCATTAACGCCGCATCAGCGAACAGCAGGTTAGTGAGATGTTGTCTGACGGTGTCACTGAGCCATCCGAGAGTAATTATAATTCTGCCATTACACTTGCACCCAAGAAAGACAGTACTTGGGTTTTTTTTGTGTCAATCTACGCCCTGTCAACCAAATTACAAAATCATCCGCACCACCTGTCATAAATGTAAACAGTGCACTCAGCCTACTCGGCTCCGCAAAAGTAATGTCATCATTTGACCTTAGGTCAGGGTACTGGCAGGTACCAGTGTTGCCAGCTGACCGACATAAAACCGCCTTCACAACTCCGGACGGTAACCGATATCTGTTCTGCGCCTTACCTTTTGGGCTAAAGTGCGCACCAGCAACTTTCCAGGCCATAATGGTGCATGTGCTATATAGCTATATCGGGAAGTTCTTCACGGCGAATCTCGACGACGTAGTCGTGTGGTCAAACAGTTGGAAAGAACACATTCACCACCTAGAACTGGTATTGGAACGTTTCGCTGTTGCCAATCTCAACTGCGCGAATCACAAGTGCCATATCGGCAAGACCGAACTGGACTTCCTAGGTCACGTTGTAAATGAACACGGCAATAGGCCCAGTGAAGAGCACCTATGCCTCATCGAGGAATGGCCTACACCCGTCATGCGCAAACAACTCAGAAAGTTTTTTGGTCTCATAAATTGGCTTCGGCAATACATACAGAACTTTGCAACCATCACCACTTCGTCGTCGAGCATGTTGCTGGAGCAGAGAACGAGCTCGCGGATGCACTGTCACGCTCGCTGGGAGAAGAAGTGCGCACACACGATCCGGACGAGTGGAAGAGCATGCTTCCACCAGAGAACGACGTTCACTTCGATGACAAGCTAACCACACCCTGCCTCAACCATCTAAGCATACCACAAACAGACCCGCAAATAAGTGCGCAACAACTGCGTTCACACGTGCACACTGCGCAACAGACGGATGCATTCGCGCAACAACGCACACAGGAGTGCAACCGTCGTGCTGTACACAACTACAGAGTCGTCGACGATGTCCTGGAAGTCATGCCCGGGGGGCGCAAAAAGACTTGGCGAACATATGTACCAGAGGCAGTCCGGACACTCGTCGTTCAGTACACGCATAACGACCATCTGGCGGAACACCCCGGCACAGAGCAAACGTGCCGCAACATCGCCCGTCGATACCATGGCCCGGGATGGCACAAGATACGCGAGTGTTTGTGCGCAAGTGTCAGTTGTGCAGCATGTTCAAAGCATGTCGCCCCGATGGACAACAACGACAACAACCACGCCTGCCAACAGAATCATTCGACACTGTTGCGCTCGACCTGATGGGACCCTACCCCAAAAGCGCACAGTAGAAGAGGTTTATTGTTGTCGTCACCAATTTGTTTTCACGATGGACAGAGGCCTACGCAGTCAGCTGTGCACGCACACATGTAATTGCAAAAGTTTTGGAGGCGGAATTCTTTTCGCGATGGGGTTTCCCCAGGGTGCTCCTGACCGACAATGGTACTCAGTTCACCGGACACCGCTGGCGGAGCTTGTGCGAGAGGTGGAAGGTGGACCACTTCACCACAGCCTTTTACCACCCCAGAGCTAATCCAACACAACGCCGCAACTAAGAGCTCAAGATCCAGTTGTGTATGCGTGTCGGCGACAACCACACCACCTGGCCTCAACACATACCTGACGCATTGTTCTGCTTGCGAAATTGAACCAACCAAGCCACCGGCAAAACGCCCGCCGAGATCTTGCAGGGGAGGAACTTGGCCAGACCGGGAGAATTGAACTGCCTGAGGGTTGAACCAGAACCCACACAGGACCGCATGCAGGCGCAACAACAGGCACTGCGGGAGTCGCGAGAGCACCTGAACCAGTACGTGGCCAAAATTACACCAGCCACCAACCATCAACCAAGGGACTTACAGCCTGGAGACGAAGTCTACACCCGCGGACATACACAGTCAGTGGCCCACAATGACTTCTGTGCTGGCCTAGCGGCCAAGTGGAGCAGCCTACACCGCATTGTCACCAGACTTGGCAACTGCGTGTACACCTTGTACAGGAGGGTACGCAAGGTCCACCGCGACGAACTCAGGCTAGTCGGTAGAGGGATCTACACCGAAGCTCGAGCAAGAGGAGAGGAGAGCATGAGCCACCCACCGCGCTCACCGACGCCTGGTACACAGGTACCGAGGGCAGGATATCCGGCAGGAGGTGAGTACCAAACAGAATCAAGGGAGATCGACAACGCACCAGCGGCGCGAATTGGAGCGAGGTTGCACAGACGCCCGGTTTCCGGAGGCCGACAGGGCATCAGCGCACATCACGTCACCAACCACCAGCCACCCTGGACAAGGCAGAGCAGAAGCATCAACACAAGCCGGGCAGGTCACACAGTGATGCCGTCACCACCACTTTCCACCCACGAGTCGCGGACACCCACACAACACCAGTGTCGTCGGCGCCTAGCGCCACCCACACGCCTACGGTCCGCTCGTATGGTCGATTGAACTCAGAAGCCCTTGCAACCGTCACAGGAAATCCAACCACGCCGTCTGGCTAGGCCCCGCCTGCCGAGGATGCGCGGAGGCAGATCCAAGAAGTTTGGGGAGGAGGAACGACGCAGACGACCCCGTGGCCACCACAGCTGACGGTGCCGCCACTCAGGGCGTCCACCACCACCTCGCCGACACCCGGTGTCACGGTGTCACCTATCACCCAGACGTCACCGCAGGCGCACAGTATCGCCTTGTAATGAGACAAGCATCGTGACCATTAGACCGCCGTGGCGGTGATAGCTGCCATTCTTTGGAGAAATAACATTGATACGGACACTGTACTATTATTTTTTTTCAAGTATTACCTCACGAAATTATTCGTGTTTCGTTTATTATCAGCATCACGAACACAATACCATTTACACATGTTTCAACTGCCTGGGACCTACAATTTTCGTTCACAACTGCTACGATATGTACGCAGAATACTAACAACAAACTGATCTGCGACTTTAACAGTATTGTACTTGTTTTAGAGTGAATGTCCACCAGTGTCTGTACGCTGAACACTTCACACGGATGTTCGCAGGATTGCCTATGCTCTAGGCTCTGTATGTCGACGCGAATCTTAGAGTGTGTTTTGAGCATAAATGGTACATGTTGGACAGTTGCGATAAGAGGATCTTTTTTGTTAAACAGGTCTCTTTACTCAATAACCCATTTTCAAATGTTCGAAAATCCGGACGGTATAAAAGTTGCATGCGATTGGAGGGTAGCCACCCGTGCTATTACCATAAGGGTGGAAGGTATAAAGCAGCATTTACTGTAGGTTTGAAGACCCCAGTAGCATTAAGAAATGCTGAAAATTTTGTTTTTATATATCAATTAGTTTCCGATATTTTGGGAAAATACTTTCTTAAAATTCTATGTTCAGAGGTCCATTACTCCCTTAATATAGCGTTTAGGTGAGAAGTGCAAAACATGTATTCGTCATAGTTTTTCATGAGGAGCACGCACGCGAAGTTTGTCCCCCTATTTAAGAAACATCCTATATATACATACATACACACACACACTCACACACACACACATATATATATTCATTCTTGATTAGGTTGTGCAATGATTTCTGATATGGTTATATATATTCTTATTAATTAGTATGCACAATGTGCTTTGACAAGAAGAAGACTACTCTAATTGCCAATCTATATGCAAGTTGCTTGTTATATGGCTGATGTGATTCCTTTGCTATTGTTGATATAAGCTACCTTTTGTATAATCCGCTAAAAATAATTTACTTTTATTGTACAGTCCCTAAAATGAGCTTTCAGCTCTCTGGGACATTTCTGCAATAAAAAAACTTTAAAAAAAAATATAAACTTTTGGTATTTTCAGAGTATCGTACATCTCTAAATACTGGCAAGTGTACCAAAAAACTCGTACGTTTAACAGTGCGACCAGTGCGTCAGTCGTTAAATAACTCGTGAATCTACTGTACGGACGTGTCGTCCGCTAACCATAATTATGGCAATAAACATATAGCATCGTAAATTGTGTTTACAGCATCTGTTAATATTATATACTTGTTGATAAAACTCTTTCATTAGGTGATGGAGTGGTAAATTTATATGTAAATGACAGATGAGAAGGATTTATTTTTTATGCAAGATTACAGCGCACGGCGGTCGGCAGCCAATGAACATGTTTGCTTATAATTTGCTTTGTTTATCCCAAAACTCAGGTAGGAGTGAACGGAGAATAGTTTTACAAACACATTCAAGGTATTTATTTTTCTTAATCAGAATCAGTAAAGTAAATAAAGGTAATATAGGCTACAAATGCAGTTAAAAAAAATTTTTAATCCACCTGTGTACAGTAACGCCATTAAGTGACCTGCCCTATTAAATCTTTTATTATTATTTTTTTTTTGTGTTTGAATATGCATTTTTAAACTCTTTAGATTTTTTAAAAACTGGGTTGGAAACCTATGTGAAGGTAGATTGATGTTGGATAGTTGCTAATTACTGTAATCCAGATGTTACAAGAAGGGGAGTGCGATTTAAATTTGTAACTGCGGATAGGCACGACTAATTTTTCAAGCGTTACAATACTTTCTGTAGTCTAAAGTTATTGTTTTAAATAACTTTAACTTCAAATATCCTGACACTGCAAAAATGTCATTCTTTTTTAGCACTACAACTTAAATGACCAAAAAAGGCTCTTCTTGAAGTAGTACATTTAAACTTACTTTCCAAAATCACACATCACATATTTTCTTCAAGATCATAAAAAACCACAACAGCAAAAACTGTAATATTTGATAGACAACCCATAAGTTATTTAATTTTTACTTCGCAATTATTATTGCCGGCCTATATTACCTCTTGTTACAACTTTATATTAAACCAATAGACAGCATACTATCGGACCGAAAACCTTTAATTAATTACTGGTTGTTTGCATTTAACTAATTTTTGTAAACTGCTTTTCAATTTTCTTAAGAACAGAATACAGTTCAAGTATTTCAAGTAAATGAGGATGATGAAGGGAAAAAGGAACAAACATTTTTTTTTTCATGCAAGACTTAACAGACAAAAATAGCATAATTATTTGGAATTAAAATATTTATTAAAATTACAAAAATAATATTAGACAATGTATTACAATCAACAACGTACACAAACTAGGGATTTATTGTTCAACTATAAAGTAAATAGTAACAAATGATACTTTAAAAATTAAAATCGAAACACATTAAACGTTGCACAACCACTTTTCGGACATGTTACGTAACTTCAGTGTATTTATTTCCGTAGGTAATAATATGAAAATAAGCACAGCCAAACCGTAGAACAAGTTTATAATATGTAATTAACCTTATTGCAAAACATAAGAGGGTAGGAATGTCAAATGCACTATTTGAATGAACGTTTTGTATTCTCAGTCGGTAAAGCCAGAGTGAACGCTCTTCGCAGTTGGTACCCATGGTGGAACTTGGCGGGTGGGATCGGCCTCTTTTGGCTTAGGTGGTGAGATGATGCTGGACGCCATTTTCTTTAGCGTCTTGTAGAGTAGGCTTACGAGCTGACGAGTTTGAAAGTGTTCCATTCTGAAAAGGAAAAAAGAGAGGCTGTTCAGACACGTCTCACAAAAATAGTGTCAATGACGCAACATTGTAAAAAAAAACTCGGGAGAAAGGGAGGGTGACATAATTTCTTGTGGGATTTATTATTATTGGTAGAGACATGCAAAATTCGCATTATTTTCTGACAGCTGACTAGACTCCAAGTGGCTATAGGCTCGTTCGACGTCTCCCGCTGGCCGATATTGTCGTGACTTGCCGCGGAGAACGCTTACACGGTAGAGAGCCCAATCTCTGTAAAGACGTAACACACGTAAATGACAACACATAAAAGTTCTTGGTCAATTGAACCGCAGATTATGCTCTATTATGTATAGGAAAGTGAAGTTTAGTCTGCTACCAATTGATAACACGAATTTTTCGTGTCTAATTATTGGTAGTTCGGGATAAAGTGAGCACTAAAGATTTAACCATTGAAAATTATCACTAGCTGTTACTGCATATAATTATAATCCAACATTAACATTAGTTACCTTACTCTTTGAATGGTTGGCAGCGACTTGCCGAATGTAGTTCCGTATATTTTCCTATTTAAATACAAGCAATACTTAAATAAAATCAATTTAAATAGGTATATTTGAATTTTATGTAATTAATAAACTTCTTCTTATGAAACTATATAGGTACCTATCGACTGCACAATTTATCTCACATGCGCAAACATTAAGTGACGTGTCCAGAGATGTTAGACATTTCCCGTCGTTAGCCGTTATGCGCGGGAAGATACGAACTGGCGGAAAATAGAAATTTGGCTGATCTTTTTTGAGTGCGCACTTTATTCCGAACCGCCTATACTAGACAATTTTAATTTGTTGGTTGTTTATTAGCCTCGCCTGGTTTTCTGGATTCTGCAGCAATGACGTAATGTAAACCATTCCCCTCGAAATAATTCACTCAAACTGGAAGAACTGTAGAACTGTGACCTAACGCAATGTAAATTCTTGGAAACACAGTTGTTAAAAGAATCATTTGCTGAAGAAAATGTTTTCATTGCGAAACGCGCCTTGCCACTTTATGATGGATTCTCTATAGTGCGGCGGACGCGGAAAGAAGTGCGAAATGACACTAAAAATTCTCGTTACTGTGAACACTAGTTTGTCTGCCGCGTGATTGTCCCTACATACTAGCCTCTAGTACAACAGTCACGGATGTTTACGGTACTGAAATTTTTCACGTTTATTTGTAGGCCCTATTACATTTATAACATCCACTGGCATTTCTACGTGTGGAAATAAGGTCACAATTGCACGTCCTGTGAAAAAGGTTATGATTTGCTTACAGTAACAAACAAAAATCACTCGTGAAATAAATAAATTAAATTTACGACCACCTCATCACTTCCATCAAAATCTGAGCACAAAATTAAATTTGATCTTTACTGCGTCCTCGGCGCTAGTAAATAAAAAATATTTTCTGTTATGAAATCCTCCGTGCCTGCGAATTTTTCCGTACGGACGTCACGAAATTCTAATTTTTGACTGGCCTGAAGTTATTCGCGCACTTCGCGTCGCGCCCGCTACTCTATTGTGAATCCACAATTACGAAATAAAACTTAAAATAGCTCAACAAAGTAGTTTATTTGGCAAATGGGTCTTCGTGACTTTTAAATTGTATTAAATAGAGTATGGTGCACATTTCAGTACAAAAGGGGTAAAGCGTAAATTTTTAAAATGTAGGTTACTCAAAGCCAATTTTAAAAATCTAAAAACAACAGAATTTAAACAACAGTTTTTGCCAACTTTCTGATCAAATTTTTTCTTGGATAACGTATTTCTGTTGCCGTAATTTCATGCATTTAACTGCGATGCAACAAATTACGCTTAGCAAATAAATTATTCTGGGTAAATGTTTACACATAAAGTATGCTGATATCTTTATCTAGCGTCGTCGTTTTGTAGTTTTTTCATTCTGACTTTCAAAAACCTGTACATTTCAAATGGTGTTTTTAACATTTATCTACCACATACTCGAAAGTAAATATTGTTTGCAGTTTGCGTTTTCATGCAAAAACCTAATGATGTGATCAAATGTGCGTTACTTACTAACAAAGAGTCAGCTCAGTAACTATTTAATAAACATTTAAGGTCACACACACTAATAAAAAATGGTTTACGACCTCATTATTTATGGAAATGAAACTAATAATATGCAGTAGAGTTAGTAGATCAACTAATCTATAGATGGGAGAGGTTTCAAGGTAGTTTGGTGGGAACGTGTTGTGTGTTTTTTATAGAACGCCCTGAGTGATTGAATGGAAATCAGGGAAGCCCAAAAATGGTAACAAACGATATCTTGTCGTGTTTTTCACTTCTTGATGACAACACAGTTTATGAACTCGGGAATAAACAAAGGAAATATACAGTTCTAACCAATAGGTCCTGGTTTCCACCGACAGCTGAGACGTTTATCGAGTTTTGTAGATGACACTTTAGCGTGTCAGACAAATGACTTTAATTCATAACTGTGCCGAATTGTGTTCAATTAGTTTTTATAAACATCACTTTGTTTTAGATTAAAATTTGTTTGGACACATAGAATTTCAAAATTATTTGCCAGTACTAAAATTTTACAAATTTTGTAACGTACAACTTAAGTAAAAAAAATTACTGTTCACAATATGTAGGGGTGACTTTGGACACGTGGAGTTTTTATTTGCCACGTGTGTCAACTATGAACAAATATTAGTTAAATTTCACGTGGACGTTTACTATCGCAAGTAAATTTTTTACGCTAGGCTGCCATTATGCGAAACAATATATTTTTGATGTGTCCAAAGTTACCCCCGTGTGTGTCTATATATGTATATATATATATATATATATATATATATATATATATATATATATATATATATATATATATATATTACACACACACACACACATATTAATTCTCATAGTCTTCCCATAGCAGAATGTTAATGTCAGAATTTGCAAGTTACGGGAACATAGGAATAAGAAAACCCAAGTTACTTACTCAAATGAACTAATTTGCACTGAAACGAGATCTTATGGGCCATATGCTAAAGGATTTAAAAACGCGCAAAGAAAGTCCTTGTAGTTTTTTAAAAAAATCCGAAAACTGTGGAAATCTACATAATTTATGTCCATTTTTAGAAAAGACAAAAGGACTTTGTTGTGTGTTTTTAAATCTTTTTGCATATGTCCCATAATTTCAGTGTAAATTATTTCATTCGGGTAAGTCACTTGGTTTTTGTTATTCCTATGTTCCCGTAACTTGCAAATTCTGACTTTGACGTGCCGCAATGGGAAGACTATGAGAGTTAAAAAATTATTACAAGGGGGAAACGCAGTCACATGTAACGTATATGAAACGAACACTATGTCGTGCAAATACAACATTATTAATTATGACCACTTGAACACCCTTAAGGACTCGGCCTGTGTTTCTCGACTCTTGAGATAATAATTTTCTTAAACCCAGATCGAAGCAGATAATTTAAAATCGTTCAGTAGCTGTGTTTGAAAGGGGTTTAACGGACAAACTGCATAAACATTTTAGCTACTTTATCAATTACAAGAAAATTGCTTTGATTAAGTAGTTGGCTACCATAATGCTGCATATTTGTCCTGACATTTAAAATCAGTTTTTAACAAAATTACAGAGCAATTTTAGGATATTCGCTGTCATTTAGGCTATGTTTTTTAAAAAATTATCATAGTAAAAAATGTGGAAACACGGGCCCAAACCCCTAATGGGCGTTCAAGAGCGATAAAGTCATACTTTTATATTTATATGAAAAAGTGTTAGTTTTGTAGACGATACTTGTGAGTGCAGTTTCCTCTTACGAAACAATTTTAGTTGGCATAGTTTTCTCTTAACGGTGCGTCGAAGTCAAAATTGGCATGTTCTGCTGCCATGCAAATAGCGAAAACCGTTTGACTTACGTACGTGAAGTAATTCACAGTGAAATAACATACTGTGTGCTTCGTAATAAAACATATGAACAAATCCCGCGAACAGATTTTGTACTTTAAAAAAAAAATTCAGAACTTACAACTTTTTTCTGTACTTTTGCGATTTTTTTTAAATTCAAAATATTACGTCCTGGTTTTTTAAATGTTTTATTACATTGCTTATGGGTGTAAGTTCACAGAGAATTAGTTTGTTTAAGTAGGTCAGTTTGTTTTCACGTGGCAGCGTAACAAGCAAATTTTGGCTTTGACACCCCGTTATTAGAGAAATGAGAGAGCTAAAATTTTTTCGTAAGAGTAAAATGTAATCACAAGTATCGTCTACAAAACTAACAATATTTCATAAAAATACAAAATTATGTTTTTATCGCACTTGAACACCCTTAACAAAGGATGGCCAAATCCTCTCCGAGCTCCTGTCATCGTACCAAGTTGTACGCCACCGTCTCTGATGACCTTGCTGTCGACGAGACTCAAAGTCTACTTACCTTACCTTAATTTATTTTCCTTATCAAGAAATAAATAAAATAAATATTATGGACCTGTACTAGCACACCCCATCGTGCATTCCCTTCCACCAAACTGAAACACACAAACTTGGGCGCAAATGTGGAGTATACCTTTGACGTTGTCTTCGAGGCTGACGAGCACCGGGTACCAGTCCTTGCTGCTGTAGTCTATCTTGGGCTTCTGACCGCCAAAGTCCTCCGGCAGGAAGGCAGGGTCCATCTGCTTGTGGAGGCTCGCCATCTTCTTGCCGTGGAAGAACATCTGCGACACAAGCCAACGTACCGCGTTGTCAATTACCAGGATTTTATGAACGATTGCAATGATATTCGAGATTTTAAGACGGCAGGAATAAAAAATAATTTGCCTACATATTTTATACATAGTAAAAATTTTGCTAAATACTACGTCCCCATGGCATTTTATACTGTTATTTCATTTATACTTAAATACAATATTGGTTTGCGCAGTTGGTCGATAGGGCATTAGTTGAAATTTCTAACACGAATAAATTTCACACGAGTTAAATTTCGAATACCATAAACTTGAAATTTTGACTAACCTACCCTACCCTCGTAAATTTTAATAACTGCTTAAACATGATAGCCATAGCACACACGAGAGGAAAAGACCCTCGTAGCTGGGACACGGTAAACACATCCTTAACCGAAGATTGCCGAAGTTCCCCCCCCCCCCCCGGGTAGGGCAAATGTTATGCAAAAAATAAATGTCATAACGTGATGTTAACGAATTGAAATAATTCAACTATATTAACTCATGCCGTTAACGAATATTTGGTTGTATTCACTATGTTGAAACGTTAAATGCAATAACGAAAATTATATTACGAAATTATAATGACAAAAATGAAAATTGCTCTAAATTACGCGTTCTGAGGTTGGTATTAGCGAGAGGTGAATTGTAGCCTACCTCAGACGTATTCGGCGAAAGTAAGGCTCTCTATATTTAAGGGGCCTCCCTAGATAGATTGTGTTTGAGTGTCTGAGGCAGGAGCGGTAAGGGCGCCGTTGACAGACGTATGTAATGCATTATCGCCTCTTTGAGCTGGTGTGCAGTGCTTTACTATTATCCTCTTTCTTATTTGACTTAAAGCGGTGACCACATTACTTTATCTGTGGCCGGCATAGTCCAAAGTCTAACGCTTGTGTCTATAGTTGTGTTTTTCGAATCCGGTTGTTATTTTTACAGATACGGCAGTCTGAAAAACCCATTTTTGGCCATTTTGAGGGGCCCGTAAATGTGTTTCTAATAAACGTGCCGAATTTTCAAAACTGTAGCGACATAGTTTGAAGTGTGTGTTGTTTTCGTAGATATACAAATGTAATGCGCCTTTAGTAGTTTCGTCAAAAAAAGAATAGTCGTAACTCACTGTAACGAATTTGTAGTGCAGGTAGGGAGGCCCCTTAACATTTGAGGTAGAACAATCTTGTGTTCTCCCTGGGAGAGGAATGACCAGGCGGTGTCTATGACGTAGTTGTAACACCGCGATTAGCGCAGAGGTTAGAGCGCTCGCCTGCCACCAGGGCGATCCGGGTTTGACTCCCGGTCGGGTATGACCCCGAATTTTCGCATGTGGGTATCGTGCCGGATGATGCCGCTGTTCGTGGGGCTTTCTCGGGGATCTCCTATTCCCCCCCCCCCCCCAATTTCATTCTGGCGCCTCTCAATTGTAGGGCCTCGTCTCATTTCATGCTGTCCTTCGGGGCAAGCAGAATTTGAATGTTTTTTACTTTCAAGAAAAAGTTATTTAAATACAAAAATATTTTGTAGTATTTACGTGGAATGTATTTTCAATGTGAATCATTAAATGATGTGTATTGGTTTTCGGGCGGTGCGCATGAAGTCAAAACATGCATATTTTAACTTTGAAATGCTATTTTTAGGACCACGATTTTGTCGCGAAAAGATTTTTGCCCCACTTTGTTTCAATGACTCGCGTGCACATCGGCAGTTCTGCTCCACGGTTATTGGCAGCGTGTCTTTGTTCACACACGTTTCTCATTTTACTGCACCAATCAGAATAAGATTATTGTGAGTTGTACGTCTATAATTTACCAAGGCCAGTGAGAGTAAAATCATCCAACCACAGACGATGTAGCAGAGCTGCAGGTACGCACATGACGCATCGAAACCAAATGTTGCAAAAATCTTTTCGCCATAAAATCGTGGCTCTAGTTATTTTGGGAAAACTGCCTGATAATTTTTTATTTGTAAAAGGAACATTTACTCTCAAGTAACGTCTGCAAAACTAACACTCTTTCATATGCATATAAAATTATGGTTTTTCCCTGCCCTTAAGGGCAACATTAGAGCCAGTGATTTTTGGTGAAAAGAATTCTGCAACAATTTGTTTCAATGCCTTATGTGCACATATGTTTCTCTGCTTCATGGCCAGTGATTGGAAGTTTTTAATTTACGGAGTCTCGGAGTCCTACCCGCAAATCACGGACGTGTGGTGTCGCGGTAACATTGTTCTGGTTGGCACAGTAAAATGAGCCACGCCTCTTCCCTATTATATTCTACAAATAACCACAAACCAGAGTTGCAGGTGTGCACGTAAGGCATTTAAACAAGTTGTTGCAAAATTATTTTCACCAATAATCATTGACTCTAGGCAACATGAATATTATTAGTGATCATTCCAAGGATGAGAAAGACTGTAATGATTGAACCGTCTCTATGCCCCCTTTCTCCCCCCCCCCCCCCCCCACACACACACCTTCCTGGTTACCATCGACAGTAGGTCGAACTCTCACTAAACTGGAGTGTTGGTTCCGACAGGTCAATTTAGTGAAATTTCATCACGTGTT
>PNEQ01003281.1:0-15733 GCA_003012365.1 Medauroidea extradentata
GATTCGGAATAAAGTGAACACTCAAAAAAGCCCTGATTAATTTCTATTTCCTGCCAGTTTATATCTTTCCGCCGATGTAAACACAAATAATGCCACGTGCTTTTATTTACATAGGGTCGTGCAATGTTTACAACTACATTAAACTGCTCCGATAAATTTTAGCTACAATATCTACTCATTAAATGCACAGGGGCTGAATATAAGATATAAAAAAAGTAATCTTAGTTATAAATACCTGCGAGTTAATGTCTGGTTTCTGTCCATCTACTAATCTAAACAACACGCGCTATTGCCGTTACGCATCTCGTAAATGAGGGCATATTTAATTTTAATTTGTAACGCAAAACCGCCACTACAACAGACATGACACACGCTATTCAATAATTCAAGTTTCGTTCAGTTCTACTGCCACGAACAACGACGACGCACTTCAGAAACAATGATAAACTTATTTTCTTAACATATGAAATAAAAAGTAAGTTGTTTTTAGGCTGGCAAACGTAAAACATAATATACAGATTACCGATGGTTTCACATCATTTCGGCAATGATACTCAAAGTAATTTCCAATACTTTTGAATGTGTATATACTCAAAACGGGCTAACGCACGCATATTATGCAACCAAATATGCAACTTGGCGGCGAGAACCTAACTCTGATGCCACCTGTTGGTGGAGTTTTGAACTGTCTGAAGCACGGAGCAAGCGATAACGGCCACAGCGAGTCGAGGTCGACGATAGCGTCACATAATTCTCGCGCCAATCAAGTCTAATTATAATGTATGTATGAATGTCACTAAGATCATAAGTAAATATTTTGAAGTGTATTAAATACAGACAGGTCGAGTTCGTCATATGTTCTTTCACTAATGTTGTATTCAAATAGGAAAATACACGGAACTACGTACAATTAATCGCTACCAACCATACAAGCAGTAAAGTAACTCTTGTTAATGGTGATGTATATGCAGTAACGGCTAATGATTTTTTTCAAAGGTTAATTAAATCTTTAGTGCTCACTTTATTCCGAATGGCCTATACTAAGTTTACTTCTTAATAATTAAGTTATCTTATAAAATAAAAAAACATGCATAGCCTTTTTTAAGTACGTACTTCCGTAAGCATAATTCTGACGTGAACTACACCTCAATATCTCTACTGGTCCGATAAATATCATCGGCTGATAGAAAGCAAATGTTATACCTTTCCACCTCCTTAGGTGTTGAACTTCAAAAAATCTTACTTTCACATCTTAAATGCTTAGTGTAAGTATCCACGTGAAGCGAAAATCGTGACGAAAGCCCATTCAGTCACAGCAAAATCAATCATTCATTTAAAAAATCTCATATCATCCCTGTACGGTACTGAGAGTTCAATTTTTTTTATTCTTAAAACCTTCTTGCTGCCACTTAGCTAATCATCATCCTTAAGCAAAAATAAACTAAATGTCTCTACTGGTTCAATATGTATTGAGGATTTATCAAAAACGCATTACACGTCTTTTCACCTTCTAAGAGAACGAATTTTTAGAAACCCTTCAATCACATTTTAGACTACTTTACAGGTGTCTCTTGGACGTGAAAAACATGACAATAGCCCGCTGGATTCAATATATATTGACGAAAAATTGAAAACACATTTGACTCCTTTTCACCTCCTTAGGCACCAAATTTCGTAAATTCCTGAAATTACTTTTCAGGTATTTGAGTAAGCATCAATTTTAAACAAAAATCACGGACTGTAATATATAAACAATTAATGGTGTCAATATACATTGATTATGAACCAAAAACACATTTTACCATTTTTTTTATATATACCTCTTTGGGGCAGAATTCGGAAAATATATTTAAATGGTATTTAGGATATTTACACAACCATCAATCTAAAGCAAAGAGCACTTCAATTTCTCAATTGGTTCAATAGATAACGGAAAAGAATTAAAACACATTTCACATATTTTTGCGTACCCACTTCAACACATCTAATCTGAGTAACTAATTTCAATGTGGTTACAACTAAGTATTGGATAGAAACGGGCACAAGTACTCATGGATAGATACATATGTAAAGTTGGACGAGAAGAAATGTATCATCTAATTTTATGTACCGTCAAATGTGGTGACTTTGTACCACTTAAAGTGTTTATTTTGGGGCCATGTAATGAAAAATTATAAAATTTTAATGGACGAATTAACTAGTTGGTTTTTAGTACTGACCTCGTGTTACTTATTTCTTACTCAAGTAGCCTAAAAATAAAAATTTTGAGGTGGCACAAAGTCACCCCTACATGGCATGTGTCTAATCATGAGTACCTACCTGTGAGTACTAGTAGCCTAGCAGCCTATTTCCTACCTAATTTTAATGTGGGGTTTTTTCCAGTTTCCTTGCGTAGCATTCACTGTTTTTACTCGCTCATAAGTAGGTAGACACTAGCAGAGTGAACCATTTCCAACGTGTCTGGATCCTTCGTAGTTTGAGTTAGGTATGACCGAGAGAACAAGTCTGCAAAGTGAAGATCTTTGCTGGGAGTGAATATTTGACAGGTTCTTAATGCAGACGTTGACTGTAACCCTAGACCCTACGTCAGTAATATTATTTTTCATTGCTGAGACCAGTGATTTGTGAACAGTTTGCACTTTAGCCTCAAACCCATACATGTATTCATGATACTTGGAAATAGCAAACTGTATCACTAGCAGTTCTTTCTAAGGCTGAGAATAATTTTGCTCAGTTCTTTTAAGCGCCCTTGATGCAGTAGCTACTAGCTGCATCTTTCCTACTTCTGATTTAGACTCCTGAAACACACAACACTGTAATTCTTACTGGGATGTGTTACACTGCAGTGTGGATCATGGGGTCAAATGAGGACAGTATAGGTGCAGTGGATATTTTATGTCTGAGTCTGTCAAATGTGATCTGTTGTGCTGGCAGCCATTTCCACTCTACACTACAACCACCTTGAGTTGGTCACAAAGGGGTGGCATTTGGGTCGCGATGAGAGGAACGAAACAGCATTCATAATTAAACATTCCTAAAATGTGCTGCTACAGCCTTTTTTTTAGCAGAGGCTGGTTTTATGTTCGTGATTACCATTATCCTGTCTGGGTTGACCTGCTTCCCTTCGGCCGAAACGGTGCCCAACGTTCATGACATTACGTAATTTGTACTGGAGCATTTCTTTGTTGGATTTAAAGTTCTCTTTCTTGCCCTCTGTAGTATAACTGCACGTATTACTTCATCTCTTTAGTCTCTCCTGTACACATTGTTTCACCTCTGGCCTTTGGTTCTCTATTCAAGCATGATGTCATTGAAGTAGATGATGACATTAGGAATGTCTGAGAAGTTGCGCTCAACCAAACATTGAAACAGTTCTGGTGCATACTGTTCCAAAATGTAGTCTTAGATATTTACATGGGCCAAAGGGGCTGGAAAAGCAACATTTTAGAGATGTCTCTTCATCTAAGGGGATCTGATAAAACCCTTCCCGTGAATCAAACACTAAGGAGTATTTTTTCCCCACCAATTGCTCACCTATCTCACTTACCGTGGACATAACACAGCGTTATCTAAGTATGTATTTGTTCAGAGTGGACAAGTCAAGGCATAAACAAATTTTCCCATTGGGTTTCTCTGTTATGACAATGTTACTTAACGAGGTTCTTTCATGAATATCATGCTTCCTTTCAATTACTTTTTTCTCAACCATTTGTCAAGTTCATCCTTGAGGGAATCCGTAAGTGCTAACGGCACCCTCCTAAATGGTCTGCTTACTGGTTCATACTCATATCCATTTGAGGGAAACACCCTAGACCTTGGAATACATATTTATTTTTTTCCTCCCTCCTCCTTCCATCCCTCCTCCTCCTCACCCAATGTACTGTTCCTTAACTTCTGTATTAACTGAACCTATCCTTTTCACCAGGTTTAGTACTAGGCAATCTGGCAACGCAATGGCACAATAGGTGGATCTACCAGCATGAAATAAATATATGCTTCACTTTCGTAAGCTCTGCAATTTATTTAGGTAAACTTATGTGTTGATTTCTTGTCTCTTCTGTCCCTGTGTGCAAGTTTTCCCCCAGTCCTGTCGTCTAACTGTATTCATCGCTGCACTGACCCCTTCCTCACTTGTTTTGTTGAATTGCTATACCTGGTGCCTGCTTTGTTCGCACACCCGGCAATGTTCTGCTGCCTTTTATAAGGTTAGGTTGTCCACACATAGGAGAGCACACCCTTGTCTCTTACGTCTAGGCTACATTGGCAACAGCACATAAACAGCACAGCTGCGCAATAATAGTACAGAATACCGTGCTACATTTGTGCACAACGTATAAGCATACAAAATAAATTTAGAGACTATTTACAGTATTAAATTGCTTTATTATTTTGTAACCAAAAAAAACCAAAATAATTGCTGTTGCCATTCGTGTATGAATGATCAAATTTAATCACTACTTTACAAAACTTCAAAAATATTTAAATATACCAGCATAGTATCTGCTCTACTTGTTAATTGCCTGCGCACAGAACACAGCACATGACGCACAAAAATGTTACAAATTCGTTAACTTCTTGTGCGCTGGTAATGTGCTATTTTCCTGTGTATGTGTGTCATGCATTTACAAAGCAGTTGCTACATAATAATACACACTCAGTTTCTGTGTGTCTGTGCTGTTTGTATGCTGTTGACTAAGCTTTATTCTGTGCACGACTCAGTCGCGCAACATTATGTATTGAACACTTTGTTGCTCTCTGATTTCTTGGCCTATGCCTACTGCCCTAACTATTGTATTGTTGTAGTTGCAATTCTTCACTAGTTGCTTTATGGATGTTAGAAAACGCTAAAAACTCTCTCCTTATTCCTGCACTCTATGATTGAATACATAGTACTTGAACACACTGTTCATGCATGAATTCATGTACCTTTCAATGGCTACCTTCACCTTACTGTAAACTTGTTTAGCCTCTTTCGGAATGTTTAGTGCCTCTATTATGCTAGGGAGCTACCCACCACATACCACAACAGAGATATTTTACTTAAAATGCCCACTAATCTGACCAGTGCTGACAAGGTAATCTTCAAATTCAAGTTCCCAGTATTTCCAGTCGTTATACGCTGTTCTGATAAGAAGGTCCAGATCTAGTGGAAGTTTTACATTCCTGCTTGACATCATTGTTCCAGTAGTTAGTGCACTGCTCCTTTCTCTTCTACTCAGTGCTGAACAAGCCAACTACTCTTGATCCTGTTGACTGCGCTATGTTCCATTAGCCTTGGTAAAGTGATGGAACCAATGTCTCAACATTTATTCAATCAACTACATACAATCTCTACTTTATCTCCATACTCCATGCCATTATAATAACAACCCTCACTCATACTGCTGACCGTTCTACATCAGCATCTCTAAACAATACTACCAACTAGACCACGTGCAACCAATGTGTGGCATTGAACACACCTAACACCTAGCAGGTGCTGTAAAATAATCTCACCTTCAACCAAGAATATAAAATTTCTCTAGGCTTTACAAATCATTAAATATTTCCAACAATTTCAATGTACAAAATAATAATTCGTACAGTCCCTGCCTCTCGAAAATTTATGAAGGTTACTGTTTTTAAACCTAAAATTTAAACACTACATAACTCCCTATATGTACACATTCATGTCATTAAATTAACCATCAATAAATTATAAATAATAGAATAACTAACTTTTTTAAGGCTGTTAATCCTGGAATGTTGAAATAACAATCTATGTATATAACTATATGGCCTACATTACCATTCTACAGTTAAGTGGAAAAAATAGGCAACCTAAATTTTCTTAAGACTGTTAGCTCTGTAACGTTAAAATAACAATATACAACTACATAGTACACATACTTTACCATTCTTAGCACCTGAAATCCCTTACCAATAATTAAAATTATTCACATCATCACTTTGTTTAAAAAACAAATTACAGTAATCTGTCGGTTTAACGACTCTCAATGGACTGGAAAAAATTGTCCTTAAATTGAAGGAGTTTTTAAACTGAATGATAAAAGTATGTTGAGACTGTATATGCGACCAAAAAATACAGATGTTAAAGTGAAAGGATCATTAAACTGGAAGACTTTAAACTGAGAGATCACATACATAGAATGTAGAACTTACAACAGCTTCATTGGTAGCTCTTGAATGTGGTGGTTTTACCTTTTGAAAGCACTGTTTTGTTTATTCTTTCCATGTTTTGTGTATACTTATTCCATAAACATAAATTATACTAAACCTAATTTCATAGAATAATGGTATTAATTACTTTTGTTGAGTTAGTTGATTGTATTTAATTATAATCACTAATACAAATATAATAAGTTATAATTTGCAAATATTCATACTTCAACAAAAAAAATTAAGATTAAAAATTAGAATCATTACCAACTCTTGCCAAGAAAATCAAACCAAAAGATAAATTATAGTGACAATCATTTTGAACAACATACTTTACACCTGTAGCTTAAGTATTGAATTACTTTTCATAACTGACAAACAAGGTTTCCTTGTTTACTCCAGACCACATTTATGTTAAAACTGATGCAGTTATCCTTTGACAGTTTTTTCGAAGTAGTAGTAAACCAGTCAATTGCTTGACTGTTTTGACTGTGTTTTGTCTAAACGAAGCGATAAAAGTCTCTTGTTGTATGAGTTAGTAAAAATGCTATTTTAGGATATTTAATTCCCAATTGGTGTTATTCTCCTTGTACGAGCAATGGTAATTGACGCTGACATAATGGTATAGTAATTACAGTATGTATAGTACATCTAAAATATGTAATAATGGTCAAATATACATGCATTCTGTGAGTACATCAGCTGTAATTAAGGCAATATAACATAGTTTTGTTAAACAGAAGAAATATGTGTATGTTGTAGCTTAAAATATTTACTGCACTGTTAAGAGTTACAGACTATTTTAATACTTTACAATGAAAAATACCATGGATACGTCACATGACCAGGCTTACCGGACAGATATCTTGAGATCACTGCCTTCTCTTCAGCTTCCGCTTCTGACACATTACCACTTGAGTCAAACTCACACTTCAGTTCTACCACGCAGTATTACAAAATAAATGATTACATCCTAAACAGTACAATTACATTTTTCAATTAAAATAAAGTACTCCTTAACTGACCGCAAAAAATAAGTAGGTAATAAAGTACAACATAGCGCTGTGTCGACATCAAATTGGTTTGTGATAAAAAAAACGTCTTGAATAAGGAAGAGGAAGAGAATCAGCTGTGGCTTGTTGAAAGGGACTATTCCAGCATTCACCTGAGTGATTCTATAAAAACACGTAAAACCAGAATCAAGACGACACTGTTGGGACTCGAACCCAGGTCTTCCTTACTGTGAGTCCGGTGTGTTACCACTGCGCCACCATTTGCTGTGTACTTGCAGATATGTTTAACCTAACATACATCGTTCTTACAACTATTATCTGTCGTGATTTTGTAATTTGCTGCAGATACCTTCCCATGGGATTCTTTCTGTCTACACAGCACTATTGATCTGTGTATCTGACTGCTGGCTAAAAGTAACTGATGCTTAACTAATTTGAAGAAAAATATCTACAGATAATAAACTTTTTATTGAAATTGTAAATTGTAAACAGAATTATTAAAACTAATTGTTTTTTGTGGAAAATTTTTATTCATAAATATTAATGTAAGGCTAGTATGATTATGGTGATTATTACACGGCCAATTTAACTGTGGTCCCGGGAAAAATCTGAACTACCCAAGGTCAGACAGTTCCCCTCCCTTCCCCTCTTCCATCATCTATCCCTCCCTCGAGGTTAAAAGTGCCTGGTGGCTATATATTCCTCTACTGTCACTTCCTCCTCCTTCCTCCTCTTCTATTTCATAGCGATACTAGCACTCACCTCACTCCCCTTTGCAGGACCAGAGGTAACTTGGCCGGGTAGTAACTCGCAGCAACAATAAATAGTGACAGGGTTGCTCTGTTACCCTATATGGAAGCAACAAAAGTATTTATTTTAACTGATTCCACTAAACACCACACAGATTGAGAAAATATCTTCAAATATTAGAGGTTTTGAGAAATGTATTTTAGTTCATGCTAAAAAGAAACACAATGCTTTTGCTACAGCCTTTCCAGAGGTGACAACCATTTACATAAGCTTTTAATAGTCATTTTGTAAAAAAAAATTAGTAATTTACCATAGTGAACATGTTATCTTAAATATGTATACACCGTCATATTTGGATCTAAAGTATATCACCAGCATCACATCATATATATATATATGTGTATGTATGTATGTATGTATGTATATGCAGTACACTTCGGCTACAGCTTCGGGCAAACAGAGCGTGTCTGCGGGCAATGTGACAATATGACGTAAAGAATAGTAACTATGGCATACAAGTAAACACGTCAATTCAAACTAAATATTTCAAATTCTGTATTATTTCTGGGGCAAGCGTTATTCCGTAATAAAGAGTGATTGTTCGTACAAACTACGGACAATTCATAGTACTTGGCACCTCTGCCTGTTGAGCCGCTATTGTTTCTCCTTAGCTTTGCTGCTGCCACCATGGCTGCTTATCTATGATGCTTCTTCACTGCCTCAAGACTCCTCCTGGCCTCCTGGCTGTCTCCATCAAGCCTCAGACCATGCCATGAGCTAACTGCTAGCCATAGATGGTGTCCTGCTAGTAGAGCCATCCTGGAGACTCCTGATCCATTGCTGTCTATGACCGAGATTGTGTAGTACACTAGTTTCACCTAACTTCAGTCTAATGAGGGCAGTACTTTTGAAACGTTGTAGAGGTTTGATGCCATGTCAGTCAACATTTTTTATTCTAAAATAAACCCCCGAGATGTTTATTCCACTATAAATTTAGTCTTGCAATGTGACACACACAACATAAGATGTTATTGGCCGTAAGTACCTGTCAAAATTTGTTGCAATTACATATGAATCAGAATATATTTGCTATTGTGATGTATACAATTGAGGAAGTCACCTATGAGGTCTCCATGTTTCTGAAAGGACGTGTGCCCACTCTATCACCTACCGTTCTTACTTGTAAGGAACGTGTGCAAAGGCGAGGAAGCAAACTCAAAGGTTGATTGCTATTAAACCAAAAGGCAGCAGCGTGTAACCTGTGAGTCTAGCCAGGTATATCTTTACATCACTCATGGCCCACAGTGTCAACTAAGCTGCTTTGAAAACACTACAGGACAAGGAACCACGAGGGTAGGACACAGTCACTGACTGGCCTATATTCTGAGCTTGCAAAGTGTTATTGGAACAACACCACAAAGGACTCATACAACACCACCAATAGTTTGTTGCCCTGAGACACAAATGCTTCTATTCTACTACCTGATAACAATGATCCTCATAGTATGAAATAGCTGAGAAGTGATCTGAAGAAATAATACAATGTGTAAGTGAATAGAAACATCAACCAGATGTTTCCTTTATTAGTTCAAAAATGAACACACCCTCCCAGCCAGCTGTCTATATCAGGGTCGTGCCAACATAGGAGTGGCTCTTAAGTTATTCAGACGGTTGCAAATTATGTCTCTCACACTCCTCCCCCTCCATATTTTCCTACATTTAAATTTCAAAATGATAATGGTTTATTTATAGCAGAAAAAAGTACACGATCACACCAAAAGGTAAAACACTTTACATTTTTAGTGATTTGTCCCCCCACCCTCTTTTGTCTCTCTCTTAGAGTTGGCACGTCCTTGGTCCTTAGACTTTTATATTCACTTCTGCACAGCCTCTATCTGGTCACGAGCTCCTTAGGGTTACTATGTCTGGCAACAATGTCCTTTTACCTGTCTCCTCCTGAGTCAGAATACCTATATGCCCCATTCCAGACTTGTGCTGGACAATCTGTTGACTAGCGGTTAGACGTATTTCAGAAAAACGTATAGCATTTACTGCAAGTACAATGTAACAAACCAAGTGCTCCTAAACATATAGCAAGTAAGTAGGGTGACTAGCAGAAAACCAAGAACGAGAAAACTGTATAGCAAATTATTTTGTTTGAAAGATTCTCGCAGTGGGAGAGAAAGATTTTCATTAAAATAGTGGATATTCACTACTGCAGCACTACGTCATCCCAGAAAATCAAGTAAGACAAAAATAAACTAGTTTCATAACACAATATGTGACAATTTACTGTTTAAAATAAGACAGTGTTTGAAAATTGTTCAATAAATTTCACTTTTATTCCAATATCTGACCAATCAAGCTTTTACAATAGATCAATATAAATAATATGCCAATATAAATAATAAGTTACAGCCCAGCATGATAAAATTCTTTCTATGTAGTTGAATTATACATAAGAGGTAAATCTCAATAAAATTTTAAATAATACCATGATGGTAATTGAAAATTTCCTAAGTAATGCAATTGAGTAAATACAATATCTAAAAAGTGACACATCTAACAGTGAACTACAAATCGTAACGAGTGCAACTCCAAAATCAATTCTACTAGATGCTTAAGAGAAAGACAACACATGACATAAGAACATACTCTACAGCTACACGAGTGACGGCTTGTTATGACAATTAGGAAGAATGTAGCTAGAAAGTGTGAGCATTTCGACAAACGCCACAACCGAGAGCAAACTCTTCTCCTGTTGGCGGGTGCTTCACGTGAAGGGGACACTCATCACCTTCCAACTGCTTGGCTTTGGGACCTACAAAAGCAAAGTACACGTGGAGACACTACATGGACATACATCCCTTATACACAAAATATTTCTGCAAACATACAAGTAGGCAAGTGAGTGAGTAGTGGGACTTAAATCCACTGCCTACTATTCTCGCAGCTATAGAAGGTAACTATATGAAACAAAAATCACTATAACTGAAATGTCTACACTGAGAATCCTAGCAAATTTTTATATTCAACACCTTATAACTATAATGTAATTTTAAAATTTACATTTCAAAAAATTATTATGGGGAAATTTGTTTTCCAAAAACTATTTTATGTGCTTAACAAATTTCACATATAATGCTATTTGTTGAAGGAGTTATCTTAAAATGTATCCACTGAGGAAGAATTTCTATACTGCTTCCTCATTTAAACTTTACGGCTGCTAGCTAGACTGACAGAGCTGTAAAGGAGCGTCTTTGCATAAATTATCCCTGAGCAAGCACCAGACAGACGTACATTTTGAACGATAACTGGACGTGTTCTCATCTGATATGGCACCCTACCAGGTGAAAACCAAGGGGTGGCATTAACTCAGGCTGCCGACACACGTGCAGAGATTCAACCATCACTAGATTATTCTAAATCTGTTCACCATGCACGAGTCATGTCTGCTTAGGAATAGCATTTAAAGAATGTTACATGTGAGTATACCCATTCCAGGTTCACCTGAACTCATTAAAATTTCTACCACCAAAAATATCGTGAAAACTGGGTATTTTTGCAGTTTTACTTAGGTATGGAAATCACTGTGCAGAATTTTTTAAAAACTATAAGCAAATACAAAACAACTTTATCTTTAATATTACATCATAAAATGATAGGGTCAACCTGATTGTCTTATAGAGGCGAGTTGTCTACGATAAGACTGCACGCTAGTTCAGTGACTTGTGCCTACAGCATAATGAGAAGCAAGATGCCTGTGATGTCACCCATATCGCTTCCGCACTTATACGCCTCGAACGCACAAAATTTGTACACAGAGGTGACCACCACAACATTTCATCAACAGCAAGGTGAACAGAGATAAAATGGCTCAGACAGATTGGAAATACCAAATTACTTGGCTACTACCTGTATTATGGAACAAACTGGGTATTTGCATGAACTAATTTAGGAAAACAGGGAACCGAAATCAGGATCTCTGGACCACGACTTGAACCCAGATCCTCCTGAATATAACTTCAGTGTGTGACGTGCACTGCCACGTAGCACATACTTGATTTCATATCATACAATAATTTCTATTTTTTTTTGTTGTGTTGTTTCCTTCCTTTAATTAATATATATATTTTTTTGCTGTTTTTAAACATTTAATCATGCCAACTTAATCAAGTGTAAGGATATATACAGCAGGATCCAACATTTTAATTGGGGATGCTGGAAGTGAAATTAACATTAAAACTTTATTCAAAATTTAAATTTTAACTGTTAAAGCAAGATGAAAGTAGTAAATTTTACCGGTCAATTTCATCTTATTTATTTCGTATTTGGACTCATTTGAAGGATAATTTAATTTTGAACAATTTTTTTAAGTTACATTTTCTTGTATTTTGCTTTGTTTGGATTTTGAAAATTTCAATCTTAGCTCGTCTCGCTCTGGGATGGGATTTATCTGGCAGGCAGGTCAGAGTTCAGATGCTTGGAGGCATGTGCAGAGATATGCCAGATGCAACTTAGTCAGCAGCCTATTAGGTCTTCATCGTGGGTGGTAGTGCTGATAGTGCCATGCGCAGCAGAACTCTGAAAAAGGTGGTGATCCGCGACAGATTGATGACGCAACATATCCTCAATTAATAAAATAATGAATTGCTAGATGTTATTGTGAAGTAAAACAATTTGTAAATTTGTCAGTAACTATGTTACATACTTTTCTCTCATAATAAATGTCAATTAACCAGTTTTCAAACAACTTGGGTCCCGTTGTATAACTCCGCCGCTTGGCCGAGTAAGTCTGGGTGTCCACCCAGGAAGAGGGAATTCGAGGTGTCATGGCAGGACAGAGAGGAAGTGTAAGGGAGCCTGACGCAGAGAGGTAAAGCCGCGGGGGCGAAATCGCTCTAGCAAAAACTATTTCATGTAACTTCATGTTCAGTCTTTTTTTCTATTTTCTTACATAGCGCTAGGTGTAACTAGTCGTGTTGCACAATATGTAACCACATAGTCATCATGAGTGGAGCAAATATTTACTCGTGAGTACTACGTTTGTAAGGCGCAGTACAGAGCTGTGACATCCTCTTGGGCAGACACTCAGTAATAACTATATTGTTACGTCACCTGTTATCTTTGATTGTTTAATATTCTGTTTACTTGCTGTAGATAACTCGTGTAATGAAACAAAGTGGTTATGGCTACAAATAAATAACCGTAAGGAAGATATTCCTGGGTTTGTTTTGGTTGGTAGTTATGCCACTATATTTAATAAAAAGATAAAAAACCTCAGGGACAAAGCTGCTATCCGGGCATGAGTAACAGAATAAGCTGCTGAGCAGTGGGTCTGTGTGTGTCCACTCTACACAGTTTTCTCCCCCAAACAAAGTCATCATCGACAACAACACAGAGAGTACGACAGACATGAAGTGGCACATTACAAGTGGCGCCGTGACCAACTACATCCTCTCCACCCGCAAGCCACGTCACAACTACCGACGCATCCCCCCTAACCACCCTTCCATCCACCTTACCACCACCTCCCCCCCTTCCTTTCATCCATCCATTCACTTCCAGAGTATTCTACACTAAGTATTTTTATAATCATGTTTTAGACAAGATGCATAAGTGATTTAAAAAAAACATATCACATCTAAAGATACTTCGCAAACAGCTATAGTACCTTCAGACATTGTTGTAAAACAACATATTTAACTTGACCAGTTTGTCATCTACTGGAGGCTTCAGGAGAGTTTAAAAGGTCATAAAAAAGCATTTACAACAAACTGACACTGTAACTGTGGTACATGTTAACATGGCTTATTATGAGATAACCAACACCAATAACTTTTTAAAACAAATGGACGTGATGCAGTGTACATGTATTAAAGAAAATATCAATACGTAATCACACTCAATGAAAACCTATAATTTGAAAACAAAAGTACCCAAAGAAAATACACAGACACAAAATCAAAGGGAAAAACCTTGCATACCTGCAGGACAGGACGGTAATTCTAGTTTAGGAATGTTGGTAACACGCTGGAAGTCATCATGGCAAGCGTTGCAGAAGTGGGTGGTTCCAAAACAGAAGAAGACAGCAACTGAGCAGCAGTAGCGGCACTTGTACTCCAGGAAGTCTGTACCATGCTTTGGGCACATCTGAGCACGTGATACATCGCTGCACGCCCCGCACACCAGCTCCGTCGGGTCGTATTCTTCACCCACTTCCGCATCACACCGTGCTTCTCCTCCATAGTAGGCCTGCCAGCACATGCACATGTTTCAAGAGCCGGGAAATGCACCGTTATGTCACTACATAGTTTTTTAATCAGCCATTTTACTAAATAAATGAATGTCAACTAGTCATTGACAGCATGCAGTGACATGTCGTAATGGGCTATGTTGTAACTGTGCCAAAAATTATTACAGTACAGTTCAAAAGTTTAAGATCACCATGAAAAATCATCAAACAATTCATAGGACCTAAACCTAAAGTTTTACCACAATATTGACACCAATTTTTTAAATATTCTTACACATATAATAAAAGAATCTCCACAGCCACAATGATAGGCTATGTTTAGTTTAGAAGTTATGAAGTTTTAAAGATGTTCTTGCAACCACAAAATTACAACATTTTGCGATATACAGTAGAGCCCCGATTTAACAAACACTGGAATAACGAAAACAGTGATTTAACGAAAGGATTTTTAGGAACCTTCAAAAAATAACAAAAAAATGTAATTCATAACTAAGTGACTTTGAAAAAACGGAATATAAATTGTAATGTAAGTCTATTAAAAATACTTCCACTGGCCGCAGTATATACTTATTTCTCCGTAAATAATCTTAAACCATCCATTGAGTCTAAGAACACAAGAACAACATGAAAAAGGGTGAAATACAGATATCCAGAATTGCTGAACATGCATGGGAAAATAGCTACAAAATTCTCTGGAACTCAGCTAACCCAATAATTCAGGAAAAAGACAGAATTAAAAGGAAAATTAAAGAATCAGCTTACATAGCAAGTAACAAAAACATCATAAGCCAACAGAGCATTGAACTGAAAAATATGTGGTTACCTTTAATAAAAAAAGAAACAGTGTTACAGAAAAAAAATTAAATGAAACAAACAGATTTATGTTTAACAGTCTCGGCAGAACACCAGCCAACATCACTACAAGGTGCTCAGCCAATCAGGAGAGTACTTGCCTCTCACTGGCCGAGAGCCCAGCCGAGAGCCCAGCCAATCACCCAAGCTTTGCTACTATTGGCCGAGCAACTTTGAGACCATCCAGGATATATAAGTGTTGTTTTACAAATAATGAAAGCCCATTCATTTCGAAATTCTTTATTTACTACGTTTACCGTTCAACCTATTTACTCTTAACACACTACAATTCTCTTCATACATTACAACACCCTTCCGTCCATTCCTCTTTCTTTCTCACTTCTGCAGGATTGCCAACACTCACACCCTCTCCCAATCCTGCACATCTACGACCCCTAGCTGCTGTCTGAATTTTACAAACTTGTGTTTCATTAGACTTTTTGTCAACACATCTGCCACCTGCTCATCTGATTTTACATACACCAATTTTACATTACCATTCTAAACTTCCTCACGTATAAAATGGTATCTAATGTCTATGTGCCTACTTCTTCTAGTCTCACAAGTACTTGCCATCTTTATGGCAGACTGACTGTCTTCAAACACAACAACAGGAGTACACCTTTCAGTCACTATTTCCTGGAGTAACTGAAAAATGTGCTTACACTCCTTGATACACTCAGATATAGCAACATACTCAGCT
>PNEQ01003281.1:16733-29990 GCA_003012365.1 Medauroidea extradentata
TTTGCATCTCTTCTTAACCAAGTTTCCTTCTTTTCTTCATCTGCCGGCTTCTTAGTCGACCCATTTACAATGTCAAACAGTCCTTTTGCCTTCAAAGCACACACAATTTGGAATTTCCATTGAGAAAAATTGTTCCCGTCGAACTTTTGAATATTGCTTGTTTCAACTTTATCTGCCATTTTGATACAGTTGAACGCGCACTAGCTAGTTTCCACTGCGCACTATTCACTTAACACGTTTGCGCATCTGGGCCCATAACCTGTTGTTTTACAAATAATGAAAGCCCATTCATTTCGAAATTCTTTATTTACTACGTTTACCGTTCAACCTATTTACTCTTAACACACTACAATTCTCTTCATACATTACAACACCCTTCCGTCTATTCCTCTTTCTTTCTCACTTCTGCAGGATTGCCAACACTCACAATAAGCCCCAATTTTCTAGCGAACTTCAGTCGCATCTTGGTGTTCTGATCAGCTGTGTCTCAGCCTGAAGACGGAGATAGATCTCAATCTCCGAAACATTGAATTTTTTCGTTGATTTTAACTTGTGTTGTCTCTTGTTTTTTAATTGTTGTACACTGTCCACTATTTATGTATTTTTTCCATCTTTTCTCATATTGGGAATACGGTTTTTCTTTGTGTCTGTCTTTTGTGTTTAGGTGCTATCAAACTTTATCAAACTCTTGACTGAATTAAAACTTTATCAAACTCTTGACTGAATTCAATCTTTAGAATTATTGCTGAAATATATAGGTATACAGTATAAAATAAAAAATTACAAAGTTCCTCTGGGATTGTTTTTCTTATGTTTTCTGTGTTTTTGTGTGTTGTTTTGTATTGTGTCACTTTGTCTTTCAATACATGTTTTGTCAACAAAACACTAGCAATGGCGTATGTTCACAAACCAATAAATTCCAATCAGTTTTCATTGCAATTTTTTATTTTTATTTTTATTTTTTTTAAACATTATTCATGGGAATTTCCTTAATTTTGTTGGTGGAGTGGGTGGGAGAGAGAACGATTGACGGCTCGGCAGTGATAGTCATCACTTCTCACATGTTGATGGCATGCAGGCAGCCTACTCACCATGTGCCACTGGAAGTTTTTTCAGTCAATTTTTTTTTCTTTCACGGCTGTGGCTTACCTGTTGACGGTAAATGTGTTTTGTTATTTTTTAGAACTAACAGACTGTTTTTTTTAAATTACCTTAAATTCAGATGAAACATGCCCGAGGATTTAGCTTTAAAGTAAGAGGTGGGGGGAGGTGAAATAATACGAATTCGGATTTAACGAAACATTGATTTAGAGAAAACATTTTCAGGTCCCGTGGCATTTTGTTAAATCAGGGTTCTACTGTAAAAAACTTTTTGTGTCTTACACTGTTAAAGTTACATCAACATTGAATTTTCTATTCGTTTAGAAAAGAGTGCTTGTAATTTTGATTGAATAAAAACATCCAAAAAATTTCTACAAAAAGTTGGGCACATTATTTAAAAACACAGATCAAGTAATTTCTGTAATGCAACAGGGCTGCAAACAGTTGAAAATTCTCCAAACACCGCACATACACCAAATGGAACTTGTAATGCCATGTGATGAGCAAAAGATGAACGCCACATAGGAAGAAAGTAGGCTTCATTAGCTCTTTCAGCATTAAAGTTTTGAATTATTGAATATTGTGTAACGAAGGGTCAGGTTTTTTTTATTCAACAAAAATTACAAGTACATTTGTAACATTAACAGTATAGGGCACAAAAATGTTTGTATATCGCAAAATGTAGTACCTAATTTTGTGGCCGCAAGAAAATCTTTAAAACTTTGTAACTCCTAAACTAAACGTGGCCTATCGTTGTAACTGTGGGGATTCTTGTCTTATATGAGTAAGAATATTTTAAAATTAGAATCAATACTGTGACAAAACTTAAGGTCCTACAAACCGTTTAATGATTTTACATGGCGGTCTTAAAACTTTTGACAGGTACTGTACTGTGTAGAAATTTTCAAATATTAACTCCTAGCTTTTAATGTTCTTACTGACAATGCATGCAAATTTGTCAAGTGAGCACAATAAGATGAAATTATACCCAACCTCTGACGTATACCAGTTCAACCTGCAGTTATTTAGTTTCATTATTTCTCCTAAAACAAACTAAATTTATTTAAACAATAATATTCATATAGTGTACACACCTTGTTACACTTGTAACAGACGTAGTAAGCGTATCGGTCCATGGCATAGCTGGCTGGATCATTGTAGAACCTGGCGCCAGGGCTGGTGATGGCCTCTGCCTTGTGAAGACCCTCATACTCTAACCTCATAAGGGCCTTGCGACGAACATCCTCATACAAGTCCTTCACTGGACTCAGCAGCTCTGTCAGAACTGGATGCTCTATGGGGCTCTGGACACAAGCACAAAATGTAAGTGAACACATTAACTGTACCCTATAAGAGAGGTACGAGTCATACTACTTTGTACTGTTTCGATGTCACACAACACATGTCATCCAGCATAAATTATCCACATGTTTGTCAATTCCTAAGGTGCATTCTAGGTAGCAGAGTAATTACGTATCACCCAGTAATATGAAGATAAGCTAGAGGAATAAGACCCACACTGGGAGCTTTTCTCCTAGTTCTCTTACTTCAAATGACAGTGTGTTTTTTAAATTCCACACGCTCCGACCTACTGCTCACTTAAACTTTCAGCAACATACATAGTTCAACAACACCTAGCAAGTAACCATCGTCTAACAGTTCAATCATCTCACTAAACCATCCCTTCCAAGATACCAACATGGCTGCATGTCTTTTCCTTTAACACAGGCTGAGGTGGCAAAGTGGTAAAACACTGGCTTCACATTCAAAAGGAACAACAGAGTTAGATTCCTGTACTGTTCATTGTGATTGCAGTTTACCATGGTTTCTGTAAATACTTCAAACAAGTGTTGAGATGGTTCCTTAATGCACACCATGTTAGTTCCCCTCCCTGTTCCTGGTTGTCTAAGCCATTGGTTACATGTCTAATGACTTCACTGTCAATAAGGCATTAAACCCTACTACCTACGTATCTCCCTTTTTCTTGAAGCCGTCTTAAGTCTCAGGACTCCTTTGTCATACTAGTAACCACGACAATTGGCAAAATAGACCACAATCTCGCAGGTCAATTGTCTTGGATAGACACTTGATCCGTTTATTGTCTTTACAGACCAAATTGTAATAGTGGCTATAGTTCCACAAGTTTTATTAAACTGTAACCCACTTTCGTCCTCTGTTATCTTAGCCACCAACCTGCTGTTGCTCTTCAGGTACCAGCATTCTTGCCAAAAAGACAAGAAGGAATATAGATAAGGAACACTAGTGTGAATGTAACTGTGTTTATGGCATTAATCACCCTGCCAGCCTGCACCACATCTTAGCAAATAGTGGTTTACGTAAGCTAGCATGATTACAGTTCACAATAAAAATGCTGCTGCCAATATTGTCCATTTGGAACCTTCTTTGCTAGAGCCAAGATATACTGAATCTTCCTCCTTCAGTGGAAAAAAGAGTGGATTGATAAATACCCTGTGTCAGTACCTGCCACACCCGTAGGTCATAACAGTACTTGTAGAAACAATGAATGTACTGTACACTGACACATGGCCATGCCTTCAGGTCTGCATATAGCTTTCCCAGAGCATATATGCACATTAGAGGGAGCTTGAGCCATATTGTGGCTTGATACTTCATGAATAAAAACATTGTTGAAGAATTATTTACCAACATGTCACTGTACCACAACAATGTCAAACTCTAGTTTGAATATGAAACCAATACACACCATCACCAACCAAGACAGCTGTCGTGATTAGCACTAAACAAAATTCAGACTCCGCCAGAAACATGATACATGACATTTCACCGCCAGATGGTAGACTATGTGTTATGGGAACCACCAAATGTAGCTTCCCTAGCATCCCCTTGGTTGTCATACCTTGTCTTGGAAAGCAGAAATCAATGAAACAAAGTGGTAAGAGAAATGGAAAGTACATACAACCCCTAGTGGATGATCTAGAAACTATCCAGCTCCAGCAGCACTTGCAACCCAGCATCTAAAGAAAGGATACTGTATGTAACTGCAGATTCACTGCCCCTCGACAACTTCTTTCCAACTACGTATTCAACTTGGCAAATCTGTATCTAAACTCAATCATTGGTGCAAACTCCAGAGCCACTCATGCCACTTCCTGTTTAAGTACTTAAGTACTTGTTCCGCATATGAGATCAGCTCACCAGCAGAGCTAACTAAGGGGATTGTCTGGCATACATTGGGAAAAAAATACCAGTAACAACACCAGCGAGTTACCAAATAGAACTTTTTCTGCATCTGTAACTGACAGATAAAAAATTGTTTCTTATATCATACTCAATCTGTAGCTAACAATATTTTAGAGTAGGTAAATAATTGCATGAAGGATAAATTTTAGTTCAGATTCAATAATTTATGTTTATTTAGTAACCGTATACAAAATCATCTATAAAACAGGTACACAGAAAACAGCAGAATTTTAGTATTGTAAATGTTGTTCCTGTATAAACAAAACTAACAAAAATGTAGAAAATGTTGCCATACCTTACAAATTGGACACAAGGAGAAGGCAAAAGTAATCCTGGGGCCCGCCCATCTCTTCATCAGTACACTCCGGCAACACGTCAGGTGGAAAACATGTCCACAGTTCAGCTGCAATCACAAGCACATCTGGCACTTACCCTAACAAGTCAATTGTGAGTACAAAATTCTTTTTCAAGTTAAGAATCCTGTGTTTTATCTTAGGGCTTGTTTCACACTGGTTATCTAATCACATGATTAGTCTAAACACAACAATTAAGTGGTGATAAAAATTTAATTGTTTCTCAAATTACTTTAGTTGTATATTTAGCTAAAAATTTAATTAGTTAAAAAAGACAACCACACAATGACTATAGAGTTGCAATAGGCTATACTGAGAGACTTACAATAAAAAACATTATTAGTTTTGAGCCCATATATTGGATAGGAAACTTCAAAATAAGTAAGGGTTCGATAGGTAGTTCAAATGCAAGTTAAGAGGGCAACGAGTTACTAATAAATAAATTCATTGCAAACATTAGCAGAGACTGGTATGAAGAACGTGTATTGATCAAGATGTTACAAGAGAAATTACAAAAATTGATTCTTTACAATTTGAAAAGGTTAAATTTAAACAAACCCATTAATTTGAACTCTGTACCTCATCGCAAGCAATTGGCCAGAAAACGAATTAAGAATCAAAAGGAAATAAATAACAATGATAATCGCGAAAACAACAAAACCAATAGAACGGAACATAATTCACGAGGTCAAACAGAACGAACTGACGGGTACGAAGGGGGAGCGAGCGAGCCGTCTTAACACTCCAGCCGCGGTGCACACACAGACCAGTCGGACGTGGCGAGGCAAGAAAGTAAGGAGAAGGGAAAGGAGGGGAAGTGACCGGCAAACAGAGGAGAGAGGCACAAACACTTCCGACCGAACCCGAACATGGCCGAAGCCGAGGCGGGGAGTTCGAATTGTAGGGCATAACAATGTTACAACACACCAGGGCTTACATGGGCGCACATCATATATTCTTAGTTTGTAGCAAAAATCCACATACAATGTGCCATTAATACACTGGTAGGAATCGTCCCAGCACAGTTTGTAACTAGTCATTGCTCAACCTGAACATCCTTTAACACTAAGCACACATTGTACCAGACACCCATGGATTATGTTGTGAGAACAGACTGTCAACTAGTGCTACATAGTGTGAGGGCAGTAAAAAAGAAAATCATCCACTACAGAAAGTCTAGTGGATTAGAGCCAAATACCAGCTTAACTATGTCTGCATTTCATGACTAAAGAATGAGTTGATGGGGATTGTCGGCTAAACTATCCCTGAAACTTTTTAAAAGTACGGCCATGACATTAGTTGTGGCAGGTGACCTTGAAAGCCATTAATAACATTTCATGTTAACAAAATTGTTTGTGGTGATATCTTTAAAATTATGTAAGGTAAGATGAAGTAAGTGGGCTTTACGTCTCGTCAAGGGGGAGATCATTATAGATGATGACACACAGCTTGCTACAATGACAGGAGCTGGGAGAGGAGTCAACCATGGCCTTTGTTAAGGAACTGTCTCAGCATTCGCCTGAAGTAATTTCGGGAAGCTGTGGAAAATTGAAATCAGGATGGCCAGAGCTGGGGATCGAACCTGGGTCCTCCTGAATGTGAATCGACTTCCGTTACACCACCTCACTTGGTTAAAACATTTGTAAAATAAAAAAAGTTGCAAGAATCAACTTTTGTTTTTTGCTTAAAACAATTTTGAGCTCTTGCATGTTTTCTCTACGATGTATTGTTTTAGAGGATAATGTGGTTGCAAAGAGAATAAGAGTTATTTTATTCTGGCAAAGTTTTATAAAACAAATGAGGTATGGTAAAATATCCTGATACTAATACGCTTATATGTCTACTGCCAGTAAATTTTAACTGTGACATTTTTTGTTAAACTGTATAATTTTTAAGATAGAGTTCAACATTTATTTTTATGTGTTATGTAACTTGGATGCGATGTTAGTGTTGTTGCCTGTGGATGATGTCATGGGTGCAGAACAGGTATAGATAAGCACATATAATGTTCTGATTGAACAATTTTCATCTAAATCTCTACAGTGTGTGTGGATAATGATTACTAAGGGTATCAGCTGATATTCTCAGGGGTCAATGTTTCCCAGTTTAAGAAGTCATACTGCACTCGTACAGTTTGCGACATATTTATTTCCTATGAAGGACTTTTGCTTGTAATTAACATCACTCTTGTGAAATGTGTAATTAATAGTAAAACAATTATTATATTTAAGTATTTTTACACCCATCACCTTATCCAGTTCAGCCATCAACCACAGACATGGCTTCCTCCAAATCTTCCAACCTTCCCTATTACAACATAACACTGCACTAAAAAGTGTATTACCGTATTCACCCATGTACCACCCACCCACTTGTAAGTCCCGCAACACCATATTCAACACACTTGCAAGAAAAAAATGTTTTCACTATGTATACAAATCTAATTTAATTGCCTTCTGTTCAAATATAGTTTAAATATTATTTGAATTAAAAGTGTGGCCGATCTTAAGAATTAAATTACATCACAAAAGTATAAATCATGGCTTACTTCTAGTACCTCGTAAGTCGTGATTTTCCAAATATTGTATTCCAGGTGTATTTGGTGCTAATTTTCATGGTGCTTCTAGTGTTAAAATCTGCTAAATCTACTGTGCATTAGATATCTTCTGTGCTCAAATTAAAAACCATGTATCTAGGACTACGAAGATTTTCTTTTTTCTCTCCTGTAAAATTTGTTGAAATGGAATTACGACGTTTAGAAGTACGCCAACGAAATAGTGCTCAGCACCGTCTGATGTGTTGGAAGTATCGATGGTGTAAGCTCAAGGCTGGTGGGCGCGCTGCTGCACGGCAAGCAAATGTTCCAGTGTAGCAGCAGCGTGTAATGCACTCTGTCTGCAGTTGTTGGTACTTAGATTGCTTGCTGTACTGTGGAGATTTCTGGCAGAGCAATGACTCACTATCTCAGTCTTGGTTATCTCCACCGCCACATGCCGGGCTGCGAGAACCAAGATGTTCGCTCAGTGGACTGGGCGAATAAGACAAAGGATCTAAGTGCATGCTGGCTTGGTGTCACACGGCACAGTCCGGCGAGTTGCAAGCTGCTCTGTACGTCCCAGCGGGCCAGCATCCGCAGACGCACTGATGTTTTCTTGACAGATGGTAATGTTGGCATTGCATCTTTACTGCTTATAGGCTATAATCTGATATTGGAGGGTTTCACACTCATTTTTCCCTTATAAGTTCTTTAGGCAGTCTGTAATGTATGATAAATACAACTTTTCCAGGCTCTATTAGCCCAAAAATCTTGATTTCCGTGTATAATAACACCCATATAACAGATGCACGTCAAATTGCTAACTGCTTTGCCGATAACTTTGCTTCAGCCTTTTATAACTCACAACATACCCAAAACCCCCATAGTCATACTCTTTCACCCCATTCCACACCATACTTACATATTAACACGTCAACAGTACAATGGAGCATCAAGCAACTCCAACTTTCATTATCCAAAGAACCAGATGGCATTCCCAACTTTATCATCAAAGGTTGCACAGATATAGTTACAGTGGAACCCCGATTTTACGAGAGTCCATAATTCCCGAAAAAACTGTCGTAAAATCGAGGATGTCGTATATTCGGGGTTTTCGTTATAGTGAGACCCCAATTTAACGAGACCCTCAATTTTACAATAGTACTGTCAGGAACATGTACTATATTAATATCTGACACCGTAAAATCGAGGGTAAGCTATAAATAGTTAAAACTGCAATTTATTTAATGGTTTTTCTCATTTAAAAATTTTTTTAATAAAGAATTTTTGATGGTTTCTGATGACAGCCTCGTAAAATCTTTACTTCATAAAACCCAGTACTCGTAAAATCGGAGTTCTACTGTATTCCTATTCTCACTCACATTTACAACCTCTGCTACTCTAGTGGGCACTTCCCCACGTTATGGAAAACAGCAACTACTACCTCCTATCTACAAGAAAGGGTCTAAGACCGATTGTGATAACTACAGACCTATTTATTTACTCTGCACTTTTTCAAAAGTATTTGAGAAGATCCTTCATAAACATATAAATTTTTCACACTCATAATCACCTTTCTTTCCTTCCAGCACGGCTTTGTACCTAAAAAAACAACCAGCACCAATTTGCTAGAATTCTACTCTCCTGTTTACAAGACTGTCATTTTAAGGGAGCAATCAGATGCTTTATACTTCGATATTTCCAGAGCCTTTGAAACTGTCAATCATAAATTAGGCTACTTATTATTCTGCTGGGATCTATGACAATACCATCAAATTACTTTCTAATTACCTAATCAACAGCAACTTTTGTGTAAAGATAAATGATAAATTATCACATCATAAACCTATCACATCCGGTGTTCCCTAAGGAAGCTGTTTGTCACCTCTCTTTTCATTATCTTCGTCAATGACATATCAAACGTAATTAAACATTCAAAGATTGCTCTTTTTGGTGATGACTTAAAAATTAGCAGAAAAATTTCAACTACTGTAGATTGTTCATTATTTCAAAAGGATATCTCTTCCGTCGTAACCTTGTGTAAGGATAATTACATTACTCTTAATCTCGACAAAACCCAGCTCATCAGTTTTACCAGGAAACTTAAAACTACCAAATTTCCCTATTTAATTTTCGATCAAACCTTACAATTCAACTCCTACATTAAAGATCTGAGAATTCTGTTTGATTCTTTCATCACTATGTAGAACACCTTAAAAGCACCACTAATAGAATTTTTGGACTCATTAAGCACATTATTTACTATGCCACTAACCCTGAGTCTACCATTCGCTTATATTATACACTTATCTGATCTAAATTAGATTATGGGTCTGTCATTTGGAACTCCTTATCTTTGTCAGTCATAAATTGAAAAAAAATTGAATATAAATATATCTCTTATATAAAATTGAAATTTCACAGAAATTTCACTCCCATCCAACTCTCCTAAAGAAGATTATTCTTAGATGGCCTGTTTATATACAACATTTTAACTAACCAAATTTACTGTCCTAATATTCTACACCATATTGGCTTAAAAATCCCTCATCAAGGTGCCAGGGCAAAGGGACTATGTAAATACTTATATGGAGACTATGGCCTACTTTACAGACTAGTTAGTAACTACAACATACAACAAAACAAATTTGACTTTTCTTAACTACACATGCACAGCAACTTTGTGTTTGTTTTATTTTAGGCAGCAGTTCTACAGTAGCTTCCCCTCCCCGGGTCGACCAGGATAGCTGGTATCCGCACCAGGTCCATACGAGTGGGGGCAGCTGTTTCTCTATGCTGCTTCCTTTTGTACAACTACCTCTTCAGGTAGGCTGTTTCTAAATTAATTTACTTATGTATTGTTTGTTCAGTCCTGTTGTACTTAGTGTCTAATGTCTTGTTCACGTTTTTGTCTGTCTTGTCCATGTTGGCCTTGTCCTTGTAGTAAATGTCCCAGTTGTAGCTTTAATGCCTTTGCTGTTTCTAAAATTGTATAATTTGTAACATAGATAAAAAAAATAACTCGCACCACAAAATTTAAATTAAGTTCCTGAGAAAAAATGTGCGGTGGTACATGGGTAAACTGTGAAAAACCTATTACGGCTTTCCATACACTTTCCAGCAAGAAATCACTTACAATTTTTAAAACAATAACCTTTTGTGTGCAAAAGTTTTTGAATTGTATTACATTTTAAAATTTGCATTACTAAAATATTAATCACGAGTAGGAATATCTATGTACTAATGTAAACAAACATTAACTGTTAAAATAGAAGGATGTTCTGTATTGAAACTGTAGTATGTACTTCCCTCAATGTGCAACTTCCTCTGATAATACTATTTATTTATTTTTCACCATTTTACTACAGAGGTCTTACCTATTTGCTAGTAACCAGGCTTCACAACAGAATACTCTAGACTTCTACAGCTCTATACTTTTGATTCTGCCAATGGCTAACTAAAAGACCCTTGAATCATTTACATATTATCCAAACTCAGCCAGTCCTCTGATGCATTAGTCTCCAAACATGGTTATCATGCAGTAGCTGACCTGTACGGCTGGGGCGCAGGACAATGCCTCGGTGAAGCAGATCATGCACATGTCGTCAGCATCCTGCTTGAGGCTAGGGTCCGCCGAGCAGCCATGCAGGCAGGGCAGACACGCAGACTCCCCCTTGATGCCACCGCACATATGGCCGCATTGAAGTAACTTGCTGCATGCATTACGTGCATGTTCCTAGGCACCACACACGCCGGCCAAGAGGATGAGAAAATTGAAGGCCCAAGTGAAAGAATGTGATATACAAAATGTATGTATACATATAAAGTCCAGACACTGAAGTTATAAGGAGTTATTTATTTACTCAATACACTATCATTAACAATCATAATGTGAATTTCAACTAATGATAACAATGAAATACTGAAATCATGTATTTCCTTTCCATTATGCATGTGTATAAGACTGCATGTCCTGGCCACCTGTATAACTAGAGACACTTGTATTTTGCAAAAAAAATTTTTTTACAGGCTGGATTTCAATAATGTATGTGTATATCTGAAGCTCAACTATGATTAATGGAACCATGTAACTGTGACATCAAGCATCTGTGATTATCCGGTAAACTCTCAACATGGATAAAAAATTTAGTTATCTAGCCACTAAAGAGGAAATGAGTTTAAGTGTTTTGAAATACGTACAACCAATCATAAAATATTTGTGCAAAAATCATGTGTCCTTTTGTACCTAAGTCAACTGTAAACAATGTTAAGTGTGTTTTTAGTCAGAAATGTTCTACCTCAATTATTCTATCTATGAGGTTAGTAATGAATTTAATACATATTTCACTGACAAAAGACTCATCTATAAGGACCATAATTTCTGTGTGATAAACCTCGTTTTTAAAATTATACTTTAATCAACTTGTTTCTCAATTCCATCACATCCTCCAAGCCAGTCCTTATGTCCCCATGATTAAACAAGCAACAAGTTCATTACAACGGGGTGTCACATGAGTCAATACCTGACATTCTTGGTCAGCACAGATGTTGCCAATAGCCAGCAGCCCGGAGTTACCAGTCGTCCCACAGAAACGACACACTCCCGAGGACACACCTGCTGGCTTACTCCTCGTGCCCTCGCGGAACTCCACCATGGCCTTAAGCGTACGTGAATCTGCCAGTGCCATCACCCAGAACAGCTTGGTGCGACCACATCCTTCATGCAGGTCCACCTTAATGGCTTCCTCCTCCTCCTTGCACACCTGCACACCCACAGTTGAAACACCAAACTCATCTCTCCAATCTCACAATACATAAACAAGTTTTGTCACATAGCAATCATCAATTCAACTGTACTTCAGAAACTATACATATTTCTTTCTACAAATTCAAGTAAGTTTTCAGCTAAGTAGTCTCTGATGGACAGAACCAACAGTCACTTCCAGTTTCTGCACCTATTTCCAATACATGATCATAGGATATCCTCAGAAAAACTACTGACTTATCATTTAAAACTTCATGCAAGTCTCTATTACTAGATAAGCCTTGTATAGAGGTATAAATATTGTATCCCAGTCAAACCTTCAGAAAGCTTGACAAATACTAGTTATCAAGCTACCTGACTAGCAGAGTGGGTTGAGAAACTATGAACTGTATTTCTTTACAGGATTTGAACAACAACTTTTTATAAACTGATGAGAGATTATGAAATGCTTAACCAAGCAAAAGGGATGTATGCAAGACAGGAGAGTGGAAAAAATTAATCAGGGCCATACAACAGGGTAAGCACTAAATCAAGTTTCATCACATTAATATTTTAAAAGCTCTGCATGCTAAAAGTCAAATTCATGAATATTTATGAAGGAAAGTCTAAAAAAACTAACAAAAAATTTTAGGCTATTTTAACAAATGTATTCTTAGCTTGGAAGCCCAGTTAAAAAACAAAGAAGAGTAATATTTGGCTTGTGGGCTGCAGTTTTCCTAACCCTGCAGTAGAGAAACAAACCTGTCTCTGATGCATACGTGTCCTGCGATGGAGATGAAGGAAGCGGTCGCAGTCTGCACACAGGTTGCCGCATGTATTGCACTGGATGATAGCTGCAGTTTCTCCATCATCATGGTTACTGCACGTTGGCTGGAGCACACAAATTACCATATCAATATTATGTTAGGAGTTAGGTCTTGTTCCATGATAAATCTGACTAGCATTATTATGAGGGAGTTAGACATAAATTAACAGTATAAACACATTTTATGAAATTCTCTGGTTAAATATACGAAGAATTATTATCCAGAAGATATTACGTACTGTATTTGCCAATTTGGTGGGCAAACATTTTGTCAGAGAGATGTGTTTCTTGTATATAATTTGTGATTAACCTTTCAATTATAAAGCAAGAAATTGTGCATATGAATCAATGGCTAATACCTATATTCGCTGTAAGTTCACAAAATTTTATAGGATTACTTTTAAATAGCCTTTCTGTAAAAGTTAAAAGATTAATGAATTTCAAAATCCATCTTTAGCATTCATTTATATACCTC